>JAHHUM010001493.1:0-208741 GCA_036173005.1 Crenichthys baileyi
GCGGGGGGGCTTCTTAAAATTTTCTCCAGAAAGGGTTTTTATTTTTTAAGGGTTTTAAAAATCAATCAGTATTTTCCCCATATAAAAAGGACCTCAGGAAAATGGGGCTAATCCCAAAAAGCAAAAAGACTATTTTCACTTCGAAAACGTTGGATTTCTATATGGATTTATTGTCCTTCAGGTAATTTTATTTAACGTCTGTGTTTTTAGAATAAAAGAGAAGCCCTTTGACAGTTATATCCAAATGACTCAGACACAAATTGCTAGCAATGATATAAGCCAGTGGTTCAAAACCTTTTTTTTAAATAATTTAAATAATTTTTCTGGTAAATAATAAGTTTTTAAAGTACCACAACAGGGACTCTAGTGCTACTTGATAGGTTAAAGGGTGAGGTGTAGCTATGAGCTCCATTTTTATTCAAAAGAGCAATTCTTCAAGTTTGACCTGAAATACACAACTGTACGGTCGATAGAAATTGGAAATGTGAGAGGGAAGGTCGGAGGTTTCTCATCAACACTGAACAAAATACAATATGGCTGCTTCCATCTAAAACACAGTGATAGACTTAACAAAAGAAACAGTGCCATACAGTCCCCTTTAAAGAACTTGTTTCACCAAAATGTAAAGATTGTCATTAACAGTAGTTGAGTAGGCTAATCAGTTAGCAAATGCAACTGGTTTTCAAACTTCTAACATGATTCAGTTGGGTTTGATGTCATGCCTAGACCAAAGTTCGGACTTTGGATGTAAATGGAGCACAACATAAGTAGTCTGGTTGTCTCGTGTTCGCTGTCTTCTAGAACATCACAGTCGTTTTTTTTTTTTTTTTACCTTGCCAATTACTAAAATTTGTTCTGAGTACCGCTAAATGCAGCCCAAGAACCACAGTTTGGGAGCCATGGACTTAAATTATTTAATTAAGAAAAATAACCAACGTGAACATAATGTACAAAGAAAGATATTTTTTTTACTTTTACTAAAGATTTTAACTTATTGTAGTGAATCATCCATTTTCCTCTATGAACTTATTTGATGTTTTCACTTCAAACCACCAAGGCTTAAAAAGATGCAATATTCCAAAGGCTTTAAATAAAAATGATGTGTCTAAATATTGAAACTTTTATTGTGTTGAACAGGATTGTTTCACAGCTTCTGCTGCAGCTGGTATTAATAATAAACAGGCTTAGAGTGTATTTTTAGCCATTTTCCAAGATGTTATTATCATGTTTATCTGTTCTTAGTCTTGTGATTATCACCTCCTCACCAAAATGGGAGACTCGTGATTTCAACCCTTTCCACTCAAAGACAAACATTGTGGCTGGTTTAGTTTTTTTAGCAGCAGTGGCAGTACGACCGGGTTTTAGGCTCCATCAGAAAATAGCAGCCACGCCATGTTAGAAAAACTGCAGGAATACGACACGGTGCTCATTACACCCTGTGATGTCGGCGCTGTTTACAGGTAAACGCCAGAGTGGTGTGAGCGCTCGCATGTTTGTGCAATAAACAACCAGGCTTGTTGTGGCTACACACTGCACAGAGGTGTGACAACACTCACACACATGGAAAGCTAGAGACACTTAACGTTCCCAGGCAGAAAGCAAAACAGCTTGCACAAGTCACACGAGTGGTGACCAACGTCCCAAAGACGACAGATTCGCAAATCTCTTAAGTAAAGGCACATTTTGTGCTGTTTTCATCTATTCAGGACTGCCTCGTACGGGAGAGTCAGCATGATCACAAGACTGTGAAAATAAGGCAAGCAGCCAGAACAAAAAAGGATCTCTTCGTCAGGGCAACACCTAACACTTAATTTTCTTGTTGTTTGACCTTGTTGCAGACCGTGTTCCAAGAACTTAGGACATGTTTTTCAGTTTTAAATGTTTATTTTTACGAAAAAAAAAGAATGAATCAGAACTGTGGTCTTCTATCTTCCTTGGTTTGTGTATTCTAATTTATTATCAGCACTCAATTTTTTGTTACAAGATGGTTTAAAATGCCATGATTTATAGCACCAGCGTCGTTAACAATAGCAGCAAAACTGCCTTGACCGGTCTGATAAAATGCTTTAAAATACATGTATGCCATCATCTGTCACTTCCAATAGCTGGAGAAGCAAACTGCTGAACTGGTGGAAGGTGGATAATTTTGTACTTTTTAACTACAGTGTTATCCTCTGTATCAAACCAGTGATGTGTTAATTTTCCTGTGTGCATCTCTTTTTGAATCTGAGCTGAAAAGACTGTTATTCCTCCTGTGACCTCTCCATCTGCTGAACACATTAAAGAATACAGCAAGGATTTTAACCCAAGTGTTGTGCTTGTTGTTGCCACAGATATGTTTAGATCCATAACTGCAAGTATCACATGAGCTGTCTTTTTTCCTTCTGCCCTGCAACTGAATGCGTCTGCTCTTTGCCTCTGTATTTCATAGTGTGTGTGTGTGTGTATGTGTGTGTGTGTGTGATGCAAACAGGAGTTAAAATAAAGTTGAATTAGGTTCAGAACAGGATGAAAGCAAAGAGGTATTTCGAGAAAGACTGGATGCTATGTCAAACTTTTACCACCATCATTGCTATTCGCTTAACTTAAAATATTTTTTATGGCTGTATGTTTTTTTCTGATGGTTTCTTATAGTTTTTAAAAGTTTTTCTTTAAACTTTCGGTGCTTTATCACTAATTTTCTGTTCAGTTTTTGTACTGACAATGATGCATTTTGTATGAATAAAATGACTAACGTCTGATGAAATTACTAATGAAAGACAAAAGAGGTTTCAGTCTTTAGATGAGTATTTGAAAGTCACATCTTTGAGACATTTATTTAAGTTTATTTAGGTTTCTTAGATTCATTTTGGTGTTTAGGTTGTTACTTCCCTGGATTCCTGTTAGATGGTTCCGTTTGTATTTTCCTGTTGATCTTTTGTCCCTGTTAATGTTCTTTTGGTAGTCTCATTTCACTCAGATGTTTTCTGTTTCCTCCCTTTACTCTATGCTCATCTGTGTTAATTAGTCACTCACCTTCAGTTCCCTTCAGTCCCTCTTCCATCAGCTGCTTCTCATTCTCTTCTGATTAACTCCTTGTGTTCATTGGTCAATTCTCCACCCTACGTCAGTATTTATTCTTTCTGGTTTTCTGTTCTCACCACTAGTTCCACCCTGCTTGCTACCTGTCTGTTCCCTTGTGTATTTCCTACCCAAGTTATGTTACCTGCTTGTGTGCACCATCCTGATCCTTGTAAGTTCTTGTTTTACTATCATTATTGAAAATCATTTCAGCTCACTATGAAGCTCCTTGGCTCATCCCTGCACAGCCTCAGTCCTCCCTGACAGTAACTGACTGCACAAAAGGCAATTGCATGAATCACTGGTGGTGGGATATAAAATCTTAAACAGTACACAAACAGCAAATATTTGTATCTGAATTTTGTCAGGGAATATAATACTGATCATTTAAATATGGATACAGGACATGTTATTATGGACCAGATCAGGACATCTCTAAAGAGGACATTTGAATTTTATCAGGCTTCCCCACTACCTATGGCACTTAGGCATACTTATTTCTATGCTTAGTTGTGTCTTATGTGTAGACACAATGCTGGTTCATCCCTTCAGTTTAGGAGCCTTTCAATTCCAAGTGCAGTTGTGTGAGACAGAAAACTGAATGTAGGTGAAATAGCTGTTTATTAAACTGTTAAAATAATCAAAAACCATCAACAGCTAAGGATGCACACTGAAAGGGGAACTGGTTGGCAGCAGAAGATAAAAGGTAAGTAACAGGAGGATCTGACAAAGAGTAAATAAAAGCAAGAAGTAGGACATGGAGAAGCGCAAAAGGGATTTTTTTAAAGGCATTAAATAATACAGCAAGAACAAGCATGTAGCAACAATAAACAATCAATTGCTTTAAGTTGTTAACTTTGCAGCAATCCCTTATAGTGAACATGCGTGTGGTAACAGTGGAAAGAAAAACTCCTTTCCGCCAGTTAATGGCAGAAGTGGTTTCTTTCATGGCTTTGTCTTGGAGAGAAACACAGCTACACCCAGCCACGAGTCAGTAGTGAGACCTGTGCCATGAAAAACAGAGTATATGACCGAGTTTGTCAAGTGTATTATCTATACTAAGATAAGTTGGCAGCAGAAGCTTTGAAAATGGCCCCCTCCAGGTGTGTGTCCACAGGTCAACAAAATATGAGGCGAGATGTAGCTTCTATGAAGAGAGAAAACAGGGAGAGAGCAGATAAGCATAAGTGCAGAAAACTGATGAAAGTGTTATGAGAAAGTAGCAGATTGATGAAAAATCATCAGTATGTCCCCCAGCAGCCTAAGCCTAAAGCAGCCTAACTACATAGCTAGCTCAGGGCAAAGTAAGCTAGTCTAACTATAAGCTTTATCAAAAAGGTAAGTTTTAACCTTAATCTTGAATAGTAGGAGACAGTATCCTTATGGACTAAAACTGGTATTTGGTTTCACAGAAGAGGAGTCTGATTTCTAAAAGATCTGCCTCTTGTTGTACTTTTAGAGAAAATATAGAGAAATTGTAGGAAGAGCGAAGTGCTCTGCTGGGAACAGGGGAGTTTTCCTTTACGCTGTCACTACATGCATGCTCGGTATGAGGTATTCCTGCAAAGTCAACGACACAATGTAAGCATCAGTCCACTGTCATTACAAGCTCGTCCAGGAGGAGTGAATGATGCAAGTTAATGACTTGATGCAATCTGCTGGGTTTCCTTAGATAGAAAAATTTTTAACTGATTTAAATAATAAACTGAACTTGACTGCATTGTTTGATAGCTAGGATCAATTTGGAATGTATAACCCCTTTTCCATTGCTTGTAGAAAGCCCTGGGCACGTTTTGATACAAATTAACCAGGGTGATTCCACTTTCCTGGTGGTGCAGCAAGGCATTGCACCGGGGATTTGAACTGGGACTTCTCCACTAACTGCTGCCTGATCTCGGTGAAAATCAAGTGTTTAGTAGGCATGGGGTGAATAACCAGAGTACCAGAGTATAAAATGTAATAATTTTCACCGGAAATGTTAGATATTTTCAGTTAATGTAGGAATTAAGTAATTAAGGAATATGGCCATCTGCTGGACTGAATGTGTATTGCAGTTTTCTTCGCAACTTCCCAATAGTACCAAAATCCCCATAATTCCTTTTACCTGGGTAAATCAAATCCTGGGGTTTAAATCCTGGGGCCTTCGGTGGAAAAGGGGCTTATGTAACTGACTTGGAATCTGTCTGAAGGATTCGAGTGAATTGACTTTTTTTTGTAAAAATCCTTGAGACGATGTTTGTCGTAAGTTGCCTCTAAATAAATAAAGAGAACTGAACATATTGAACAATCAGATATCTGATGTATTATGGTGCTTGATTAAGGGTTTTAAATGTGAGAAGGAGAATTTTAAATTAAATTCTGGATTTAACAGGGAATCAATGAAGAGAAGCTAAAATAGGAAAAAATATGATCTCTCTTCTTACCTTTTCTCTTGCTGCTGCGTTTTGGATAAGCTGAAGGTTTTCAGCTAAATATTTAAATCTTCCTCATGGTAATTTCAAAACTACTTGTCCTTACTTTTAATAATTTATTTATGTTTCATACATTTAGGATTTTGGGGGGTTTTTGGCTCTAAAATATGAGGATGCATGCACTTTAGGCTAACTCAAAGTAGGTGTATTAGTTAAAAATTGGATGGAATTTAACTTTTGCTGTTATTAACTTTACCTAAATAAAATCTATGCAAATTGTTACACCACTTACATACACTCACCGGCCACTTTATAAGGTACACTGCTCGTTAACGCAAATTTCTAATCAGCCAATCACATGGCAGCAACTCAATGCATTTATGCATGTAGACATGGTCAAGACGATCTGCTGCAGTTCAAACTGAGCATCAGAATGGGGAAGAAAGGTGATTTAAGTGACTTTGAACGTGGCATGGTTGTTGGTGCCAGACGGGCTGGTCTGAGTATTTCAGAAACTGCTGATCTACTGGGATTTTCACGCAACACTATCATCTCTAGGGTTTACAGAGAATGGCCCCAAAAAGAGAAAATATCCAGAAGCGGCAGTTCTGTGGGCGCAAATGCCTTGTTGATGCCAGAGGTCAGAGGAGAATGGCCAGACTGGTTCGAGCTGATAGAAAGGCAACAGTAACTCAAATAACCACTCGTTACAACCAAGGCATGCAGAAGAGCATCTCTGAATGCACAACACATCGGACCTTGAGGTGGATGGGCTACAGCAGCAGAAGACCACACCGGGTGCCACTCCTGCCAGCTAAGAACAAGAAACTGAGGCTACAATTCGAAAAGGCTCACCAAAATTGGACATTAGAAGATTGGAAAAACGTTGCCTGGTCTGATGAGTCTCGATCGACATTCGGTTGGTAGGGTCAGAACTTGGCGTCAACAACATGAAAGCATGGATCCGTCCTGCCTTGTATCAACGGTTCAGACTGATGGTGGTGGTGTAATGGTGTGGGGGATATTTTCTTGGCACACTTTGGGCCCCTTAGTACCAATTGAGCATCGTGTCAACGCCACAGCCTACCTGAGTATTGTTGCTGACCCCTTTATGACCACAGTGTACTCATCTTCGGATGGTTACTTCCAGCAGGATAATGCACCATGTCATAAAGCACGAATCATCTCAGACTGGTTTCTTGAACATGACAATGAGTTCACTGTACTCAAATGGCCTCCACAGTCACCAGATCTCAGACCAATAGAGCACCTTTGGGATGTGGTGGAACGGGAGATTCACATCATGGATGTGCAGCCGACAAATCTGCAGCATCTGTGTGATGCTATCATGTCAATATGGACCAAACTCTCTGAGGAATGTTTCCAGTACCCTGTTGAATCCTGAAGGATTAAGGCAGTTCTGAAGACAAAAGGGGGTCCAACCCGGTAAGGTTTACCTAATAAAGTGGCCGGTGAGTGTACAGGCATACATACATAATAATAACAATAATGATACAAAATTTGTATATATATTATTTTTCTAGGTGTCTAATGAGTGGTTGGCCCAGGTTTACTTAGAGCTCATTTGCTATCTATTTCCTGATCCTTTTCATTTTTATACCCTCTCCTGCGCTGCTCCCCATCGGTCACAACCTCACAGGCTTCATGTCGAGCAGTGCAGTGCGCCTCCTGCGGTGCGCAGCAACACTTCAGACACTCTGACCTTTGTTACCGGCTACAACACTTGATAAAAGTGCTCAAGAACAGCAGCCACCATCCTGTCACTTCTGAAGGTCACTGGGGCAAAGCGCCCTCATTAGTGAATTTAGGTGTAAACAAAAGCCTTGAAACAGGCTCAGAAGAGATGACACACAGAGACTTGCAACATTTTGAACAAGACATGGTGAGGAGGCTGAGTGCAGTGATGGACCAGAGATTAACTCAATTACAAGAAATTCTCACTTCTTGGAAATCAGCTGTTGCCTTGGTGATGTGCAGAGATAGCAGTGGTGAAGGGTTAGTTTGGCAGCAGGAGGCTGGAACTGATCAGGAAAAAGGAGTGAGGCTTATTTAAAATAATGTATATAAACACATTGCTTTTCTAGTTCCCTCAGTTAAAAATAGATGATTAACTTTCAAACTAATATTTATTGTAGAAGGCAGATATGCACCAAGCCTTAGAATAGTATTGATATCTCTTAAACCTTTTCACATTTTCTTAAGTTACAACCACAAACATGAAAATACTTTACTTGGATTTTATTCGATATTTTATAAGCTTAATATTCAAGTGGAAGAAAAATGATAAATTTGTTTTTCTTCTTTGTTTTACAAATAGAATTTTGACAAGTGTGTCATGCATTTGTTCAGCTGCTCTGAATCAATGTTTCAAGTCTTGCCACAAATCCTCAAGTGGATACAGGTCTGGACATTGACAAGTATTGCATGCTATTTTAGACTTGACTGTATGTTTAGGGTCGTTCTGCTGAAAGGTGAACCTTCGCCCCAGTCTCAAGTTTTTTGCTGCCTCTAATAGGTTTTCTTTCAAGACTGTCCTGTATTTAGCTCTATTTATTGGCCCAACAACTCTGATCAGTATCCCTAACCCTAACCCTGATGAAGAAAAGCATCTCAGCATCATGATGCTGCTGTCACCATGTTTCACCATGGGGATGGTGTGTTTAGTGTGATACGTAGTGTCTTCCACATGTTTCTGTATAACCTACATGGTTCGTGGCAAACTGCAAAGGAAGCTTAAGGTTTTCATCTTGCCACTCTTCCACAAAGTCCAGATTTGTAGATTGCACAACTGATAGCTTTCCTGTCAACAGATTCTCCCATCTGAGCTGAGGTTTAATCCAGCTCCTTCAGAGTTGCAATTGGCCTCATGGCCTCTTGTCTGATTAATCCTTTCCTTGCTGTTAAGGTGGACAGCCATATCCTGATAGGTCTGTAGTTGTGCCATACCTTTTCTATGCTGGGCTGAACACTGTTTCACTAAATATTTAAAGCTTGTTTTTTTTTTTTTTTTTTACAACTTAACTCTATCTCTCCATAACTTTCTCCCTGACCTGTCTGCTGTGCTACTTAGTCTTTATGATGCTATTCGTTCACTAATGTTGTGTACGAAACCTCTGAGGTCTTTATAGAACAGCTTTTAGAAATTACACAAAATTAAATGAAATTACACACAGGGTGACTTTACCAATTAGGTGTCTTCTGAAGGCAGTGGATTTTATTTAGAGGTAACAAAGTAAATAAGGCTGAATGCAAATGGCCATCATAGTTTTACGATGTTTTATTTGTTCAAATTAATAAATAAATACGATATAGAAATGTATCTTTCTACTTCACAATTACGCACTGTTTTGTTTTGGTTTATAACACAAAATCTTAATAAAATACAGTATAGGTGTGTGGCTAATTTTTGAAAACGTGGGAAAGTTAAAGGAATATGATTACTTTCGCAAGGCACTGCAAGCTGTTAGGAGCTGTCAGTATGATGAATACCATCTAGGCTTACTTCTCATCAGTAAAGATGGTTTTTGATTGAGCTTGGGAGACAAAATGTATTTATGAAGTCAGCAAATTGAGGGTCGAGACCTCCCAGGGGGGGAGAGATGATTTTTTACAATCATTGTGATGTGACCCCTGAGGTGCATGATCGCCAAAAGGGATAAAATTAGATAAATATATCATGAAATAAATAAATGTACCATTAATTGTTGTAATAAATAATTTAATTGTACCATTTATTTATTCATGTATTACATTATGTAATATAAATAAATGTAAATTAAATATACAATTAAATTATGGAACTTTTTATTTATTTAATAAATATAGAGTGAAATGATTAGATGAATTGTTAGGGGCTCGCCAGGCCACCAATAAGGGGGCCGCCAGTCTCTGTTACTGTTATTTTCGGGGTCACAGGCTGATATGTTTGGGAACACCTGGCCCACTCTATAGGTGCCTATTAAAATTTTTTGAAGATGCTTTTATATAATTTGTTTATTAAATATACAAAATTATCTTTATCATTTGAAAACTGTAAGTCCTATTGCCCATTCTCTATAAAAAGTTACCCTATCTCTTGGGATCAATGGAAAATTGCGAAAATTTATAATGATTTCTTGAAAATCCAATTTTTTACATGCTGGTACCTGTTAGCACTAAACTGACAGCCGGGGTCACGTTTGCACATCTTGCAGCCGCTTACAAGTAAAAATAATAGTTGATATACTTTAATTGCGGATTTTCGGGTAGAAGTGTTATAAATAGTACGGTTTCGTGATTACAGAAACACATCAATCTGCATGCCGGGTAAATTTCATGATACGAATCACAAGCTGCAGTTCTGGTATAAGTCACTTGGGGGCGCTATTGCATCACCTAAAACTTTTAAACTTTTAATTGAAAGGTGACTACAGAGAGAAACTTACTCACGTCCCGTCATCGTGTTTGGCTTTAGTTAAACTTGGTTCATTGGAGGATTTTGTTTCCCGTCTGCTTTCAGAAGTAACTACATTTCCCAGAGGACTAGAGGGTGGATTTTTTTTCTTTTTCTCGTTCTCAGTTTGCAGCTGGAACTACTAGATCAAGGTGCTGCTGTTGCGAAAATTGTAAAATAATCATACTAATATATATATATATATATATTGTTTTCGTTTTTGAATGAATTTGAAGACCTTTCTTTAAAAGCTCATGTAGTTGCGCTTGTTTTTTTTTTATTATTATAAATTGACTTAGCGCCTTTAAACAACTATTTTTTTGGAGATAATTTTTATTTATTTATTAAACGGTCAGTCTGGACAGGAGTGACAGAGCTGAAGCTCAGCGATATCAGATTGAGGGTTGATTTGGACGCAGCTCTCGGTGCCAACGCCTTTCCCTCTCTCTGAGCTTCTCCTCCCGGCTGGGGATCTTCTGCTCACACCGAGCCAGGCGCTGCGGAGCAGGGCGGTCTCTGAAGCTACTATCTGAAGCCGAAAAAGTTGTTTTGGAGAAAAAACAAACAAAAAATGGGCTGCACCATCAGCGCCGAGGATAAAGCTGCAGTGGAGAGGAGCAAAATGATTGACAAAAACCTTCGAGAGGACAAAGAAAAATCATCCAGAGAGGTGAAGCTGCTTCTACTCGGTATGAAACCATACATGATGCCTCTTTTTTACTGCTTTAATAACTTAGTTACTTTATTACATTTTCCATTGTTTCACAGCGACTTATTTTTAGTTTGGGTCACTCCTGCTCTCCTCCCCTTTCTCTCCAAGTTAGGGAGCTGGGAGATTTGGGACTCATCGTTTCCTGGGAAAACTGTCAGAAAGAAACCAGAAGTTGGTCAGAGAGCAACTGCAAGTGCTTGGCTGTGCAGTGGTTTTCTCTCAGCGCTGATTTGCTGAAAAGAAAAAGGATAGCCTACTTATATAAGAAGGCTGTCATTTGTTAATAAAGATGTTGGATAAAGCTGAAAGCCTGTTTTACTCCAGGTCTGAGAAGCTGAACAATCACTGGGTCATCAATCCAAAGCATGTAGCAATGAACAAGACATGTTTTTAAATCTGCATTTAAGCTGGCATTTATAGGTGCATGTAAACAAATCAGAGTATCATCTAAAAGTTCATTTAAATCAGTGATTCAGTTCAAAAAGTAAAACTATTTAATTGAATCATTATACAAAGTCTGATATAATTCAGGTGCTTATTTCTCCTAAATTTGCATTATTTTGTATGCAATGTAATAATGGAAAGTTTAGTGGAAGGACAAATATGGTAGAAAAAGCTGCACAAGCAAGAGGGATGATGGCAGACTTCAGAGAATTGTGAAGTAAAGCTCATTAAGGAGTTTGAGTGAGATTTATAAGGCGTGGACTGGGGATAGAGTCAATGCTTCAAGAGCCTACACACACATACAGGGGTTCGACAATGAAACTGAAACACCTGTCATTTTAGAGTGGGAGGTTTCATGGCTAAATTGGACCAGCCTGGTAGCCAGTCTTCATTGATTGCACATTGCAGCAGTAAGAGCAGAGTGTGAAGGTTCAATTAGGAGGGTAACAGCACAGTTTTGCTCAAAATATTGAAATGCACAGAACATTATGGGTCACATACCAGAGTTCAAAAGAGGACAAATTGTTGGTGCACGTCTTGCTGGCGCATCTGTGACCAAGACAGCAAGTCTTTGTGATGTATCAAGAGCCACGGTATCCAGGGTAATGTCAGCATACCACCAAGAAGGACGAACCACATCCAACAGGATTAACTGTGGACGCAAGAGGAAGCTGTCTGAAAGGGATGTTCGGGTGCTAACCCGGATTGTATCCAAAAAAACAAAAACCACGGCTGCCCAAATCACGGCAGAATTAAATGTGCACCTCAACTCTCCTGTTTCCACCAGAACTGTCCGTTGGGAGCTCCACAGGGTAAATATACACGGCCGGGCTGCTATAGCAAAACCTTTGGTCACTCATGCCAATGCCAAACGTCGGTTTCAATGGTGCAAGGAACGCAAATCTTGGGCTGTGGACAATGTGAAACATGTATTGTTCTCTGATGAGTCCACCTTTACTGTTTTCCCCACATCTGGGAGAGTTACGGTGTGGAGAAGCCCCAAAAAAGCGTACCACCCAGACTGTTGCATGCCCAGAGTGATGCATTGGGGTGGATCAGTGATGGTTTGGGCTGCCATATCATGGCATTCCCTTGGCCCAATACTTGTGCTAGATGGTCGTGTCACTGCCAAGGACTACCCAACCATTCTTGAGGACCATGTGCATCCAATGGTTCAAACATTGTATCCTGAAGGCGGTGCCGTGTATCAGGATGACAATGCACCAATACACACAGCAAGACTGGTGAAAGATTGGTTTGATGAACATGAAAGTGAAGTTGAACATCTCCCATGGCCTGCCACAGTCACTATATCTAAATATTATTGAGCCACTTTGGGGTGTTTTGAGGAGCGAGTCAGGAAATGTTTTCCTCCACCAGTATCACGTAGTGACCTGGCCACTATCCTGCAAGAAGAATGGCTTAAAATCCCTCTGACCACTGTGCAGGACTTGTATATGTCATTCCCAAGACGAATTGATGCTGTATTGTCCGCAAAAGGAGGCCCTACATCATACTAATAAAATATTGTGGTCTAAAACCAGGTGTTTCAGTTTTATTGTCCAACCCCTGTATATATCCTGAACATCAGCTACAATTGTTTCATTCTATGTGTTAAGCCACTTCCGAAGCAGAGACATCAGCAGTGTCTTATTGGGCTCAGGAGAAAAAGAACTGGATTGTTGCTCAGGGGTCCAATGTAGTCTTTTCAGATAAAACTAACGTTTGCATTTCCTTTGGAAGTCAAGGTCCCAGCATCTGAAGGAAGACTGGAGAGGCCCCGTATCCAAGATGTTTGAGGTCCAGTGTGAAGCTTCCACTGTCAGTGATGATTTGTGGTACCATGTCATCAGCTGGTTTGGCTCTCTTGATTTTTTGAAGTCCATAGTCAATGCAGCCTTCTATCAGGAAATTTTAGAGCACTTCATTCTTACTGCTGCTGACAAGCATCATGGAGATGCTTATTTCATTTTTCAGCAGGTCTTGGCACTTGCCCACACCAAAAAAGGTAACAAAAGCTTGTTCAGTGACCATGGTGTTACTGTGCTTGATCGAAAGCTCAACTGACCTGAACCCCACAAAGAATCGATTGGGTATCATCTAGAGGAAGAGGAGAGACACCAGACCTAATAATGTAGATGACCTTAAGACCACTATCAAAGCAACCTGGACTTCCATTACACCTCAGCAGAACCACAGGTTGATCGCCTCCATGCCGTGCCGCATTAATGCAGTAATTCATGCAAAAAGAGCAAGTATTAAGTACATACACTGTACAGTAAACAGAACTGATTGTAGGATTGTTGAAGTGTAGGCCTAAATTTCTGTATTAAAATATTTCTTTTAGTATTATGTAATATTCTGATTTTCTGGGAAAACTGAGTTTGGGGTTTTCAACAGAAATAAACACTTGAGCTTCACTTTTTGACTTACCGAAACAAATTAACTTCTTGATGTTAGCACCCACATATTTTATACTGTGTTTATAATGACTTAACAATGATTTAAAAAAAAACATTGTGTGTTACTGAAAAGAAGCCTTTTGGCAAGCTAATTATGTATGTAGTTGGATGTGAATTGCTGTGGAAGCTATTAGGGTTTGGCAATAATGTTTTATTTATGATATACTGGGGGAAAGAAATGACCATGACAAGAATTTGTCATCCTGCAATAATACCACTGAACTCTAATGATGATTTCCCTTTGGTTTTAACAGTATAGTTGCAGTACTTACTGGTGTAGCAAATAGGCTCTATAGATAATGGTAAGACTTTGTAATTAGACTTCCCTTCTCGATGACTAATAAATAGCTAATCCACCAGTTACTTAGATGTAGAGACTTTAGACACCAAGATTCTAGTGCATAAGAATGAGTGAGAGAGGCATTAAAAGTAGAAATGCGAAAGCAGGCTTTTCCTGGCCAATTCCCAATTTTCTTTCTCTCACCTGCCGTTTCCAGGTTCTTGCAGGTTCTTTGATAGAGGTACTAATTATGAATCATTCAGAAAATGAAGTAATTACAAGATTCATGCACCACAGCAGATGTCCCTAACTTTGAGTTTTAGCTTTTGGTTGATAGACTGAAAATTTTGACAGTTGTAAGTTCTGAGGCATTTTATTAAAAGGAGGAATTGATATTTTTCTTTATTTTATCTTCATATCACCGATCACAAATGATCAAGGGAAAATTTGATTTCTGGCGATTGACTGGTGCATCTCTTGCCAGTTTTCTGCCAAATAGTGATTCTGCTTCAATGTATGAAAAGTGCCTTATAAATACTTAGTGATTTATAAAACAACTTAACAACAATTTTGCATGTTATTTAAAAGCATTATAAGGGTAGTCGTAGGATTTTGACTGTCAATGCAGGGAGAAGTTTAAAGGCAAAAACACTAAGATGGCTATTGCAATAAATGCCACAGTATCATAAGAAAACATATGATAGCCCATAGTCTATATTGCCCACCCCTAGATCCAGCATTATTATTTTTCCATTTTGCTACTACAGTAGCCCATGTGGAACAAATTCAACTCCATCTCTTTCCATTAGATCTTTTCATGTTTATCGTCATGATGGTGGTAATCACCAAATACTAGATCTTTAGAGGGGAAGTTGCTAGCATCGAGCTGCTCTCCCTCATCACATGTGCTATTGGTATTTTAGGATTATACCTGAACCTGATATTAGCCTGATTTAGTGAATGTAGATTAACGATATAAAACTGACCAACACATTTTAAGTGTTGTACTCCTCTTCCACTATGTTCAGTTCCATGTTTCTAATTCCTACTTTCTAAAGGGGCAAAGAGCTCCATGAGAAATCAGACATGACCTGGAGGACCTGGTGTGCATTATCTATCTGGGGCAGAAGATCCTCCTGGTGAATATTTTGTGTGTCCATATGTGTGCACAACAAAATTGTATTATATTGACCTTACTCTAAATAAGAAGATATGCTTTTTGCATAAGTTGCAGTCAAATTTAAAGCACTTTTTGGGATTTTATGTGATTTACCAACAAAAAGCAGTGCTTAATTGTGAAGTGTGGCATGCATTTGGATTCCGTCTCCCTGAGACACTACTTTGGAGAAGGCCCTTTTGCTAAAACTGCAGCTGCGAGTCTTTTGGAGTGACTGAAATTGTTGCTGATTATTTACAAAATAATTCAAGCTTAGTCAGATTGGATGGGGAATATCTCTAAACTTCTGTTTGCAAGTCTGACCACAGATTCCCACCTGAATTTATGTCTGGACGTTGGCTGGGCCATTCCAACACTTAAATATGCTTTTATCTAAACAGGCGCTCTGGCTGTGTGTTTACGGTTTTTGTCTTGCTAAAAAGTGAACCGCCATCTCAATGTCATGTTTTTTGCAGCCGCTAACAGGTTTTCTCTCAGGATTGCCCAGTATTTAGCGTCACCCATCTTCCCATTATCACCAACCAGCTTCCCTGTCAATGCTGAAGAAAAGCATCCCCACAACATGATGCTTCACAGTGGAAATATTTAGGCCAAACAGTTTAATCCTATCTGAGAGGACCCCTTCTTTCATGCGCTACACTTCCTGTATTCCATGACTTGTTCTCTCTTGTTCATTACTAAAACACACTGTTTTGCCAGTCAGTCTCTACTCTTGAGTCCTTTACCAAACTAAATGACAGATTTGTTCTGACTTTCTTTCAGCAATGGCTTTCTTTTTGGCAGACAGGGCAGATTTGCGGAGTGAACAACCAATAGTTTTCCTGTAGAAAGATTCACCCACTTGGGCTGCAGGTCTCTGCACCTCCTCAAAAGTTCCTATGGTTATCTTGGCTTCCTTTGATTAACGCTATTCTTACTGGCCTGTCAGTTTTGGTGGAGAGCAATGTCTTGGCAGTTGTGCCATACTCTTTCATTTTCCATTGATGGATTAAACAGTAGTGCTTGAAGCCTGGGATATTGTTTTATAACCTAACCCTGGTTTAAGCCTCTCCACAATTTCCTCCTTGACCTGTCTGCTGTACTGTGAATGCAAAAGCATGGACATTTTTTTAGGTTCCTATTTGTAAGAAAAATTTTGAATAATGTATTATTTTCCATCCCCTTCACTATTATGTGTTCCTCTGTGTTGGTCTATCATATAACGATCCCAATAGAATAAACTTCTGTGTATTCTACTGGGATTTTTGTTATGTGACAAAATGTAAAGAAGTTCCATGGGTGTGAATACTATTTGACTGAAACTGTTTAAATATCTTAATAATAATAATAATAATAATAAATCAGACCATCATATTTAATATCTCAATACAATCATTGTAATGGTGCACTCTTTGGAAAGGAAACAGAACAAAGCTTTTGTTTCACTCATTTAAGAAAACCTTTTTTAACACAGAACACCAAAAAAAAAAATGTATCCTAATTTGAGTTTAAATCAGCTTCAGTTTTCACATCAGCAAAAACAGTTCAATCACTTAAATTGGTGCAGAAATTTCAACCACCTGACATAATTCCTTTTTTTTAACCTACATCTTCTGTGAGCATTGGAGATTGGCTATTTTTTGTAAGATTTCTTTCAGAATTTTGCTTTATTTGTGTAATTCTCTGCTGGGTGTGGACCTCACAGAAATGCCAGCAGGATTATCTGTCAAGCTGCACTCAAGCATTTCCAGTTTGCCTCTAGCCTTTAAACGGCTAAAATCTGAAACTTTTGTAGCCAAAGTAAAAAAAAAAATAACTGGAAGAAATTCAGAAAGATGGGGGACTATTGGCAACTTTAAAAGATTACAAGAAAGTGTAACTTATTGGAAGCAAAATATAAAGAAAAGTGGAATGCACAGTTCTGCACCTTTGTCCAGTACTATTAATTGCACTTTGGGCTGTTGAAATACTTCAGTTTTAAAATTAACCCCACCAAACTTTAGAAAAATAAATTACACCCATATGACATATCGTATTAGACTCTGTCTGGATTTCATATTGTCTGTGCAAAATTTTTTCTGATAAACTAATTAGTGCTGGACTGAAACATCTTCTCAGGGTCAACAAGAGTACCAGATATGTAATTAGATGTAGGATTCTGAGGACAGATGTGACGTAAGTCATGCTGCAGGACGTCCTGAAGCAACTGCAGCAGAATGCATTTTAAATCGCTTAGAAGCATCTCCGCTCAGCAGTCATATTTCTGAGCGCTGAAATGTGTTTATTGGTGATAATCTAATGAGGCAGATATGGTTTGTCTGAGGAACGAATGAGCCTGTTGGTAATAATCACAGAGGAGCCGAATCAGCGAGTTAATTGAATCTAAGCAGGGAATCTTATTTGTTTTGACGAGACAAGAGGAAAATATACCACCTCTGTTTTAGATTACCCTTCTGCAGAAATCGCACTTTACATTAGTTGTTATCACCAGTGGCAACCACTAGCAACAATTGCTGTATTTGGTCTATATAACCACTCATGGTTGTTGCTATAATTCCAGTTCAATTCAGTTCAAAAATACTTGTACTTACGTTGTAGATGCTGATGGCTGTGGGCAGTAAATTTCTTCCTTTGCGGTCTGTCTTACAGCAGATTTGAAGAAGCCTCTGACTGAAGACACTCTGTTGTGGTATGACGGTCTCATAAGGAGGATGTTCAGGGTTCCCCATATTGTTCTTCATTTTATGAAGAATCCTTCCTTGCACAATCATGTCCAGAGGTTCTAGAGGAGTAACCCAAAACTGAGCCACGCTTTGTCATGTTACAACCGCTGCCTGTGCAGAGTCTTAGACCAACACAAAATATTACATGTCTATCAGAGTCTATTTTTATATTGTCTTTACTTAACCCTTGTGTGGTGTTCGGGTCTGTGGGACCCATTTTCATTATTTACTGAAGGAAAAATTATACAATTAATGCAAATTAATTGTAAATTTGTTTCCACTCATATCATGATTTTAATTAAGTGTTTGATTGTGAGACATTAAAAATCACAAAATGCAACGGGTCCACCAGACCCAGAAACATTGGCTGAGTAAAAACAATATGAACACCACACAAGGGTTAATATTTTTCAGAATTTGATTTTAAACTAGGTTGATTGGTCTCTCTAAATTACCCTTAGGTGTGAATGGGTGTGTGCATGGTTGTTTTTCCTGTGTGTCTCTGTGTTGGACTGGCAACCTGTCCAGGGTGTAGCCCGCCTCTCGCCAGTCGACCACTGGAGATAGGCACCAGCTCCCCTGTGACCTTGTACAGAAGAAGCTGGTATACAAGATAGATGGACGGATGGGTGGATGGATGGATGACTTTAAACTGTATGTCCTGTGTCAAACATCTGAAATATTCTTCCTGAAGCTTCTCACAATAGTTTGCTGGAATTTTAGCCCATTCCTTCTGACAGAACTGCTGTAACGCAGTCATGCCACTTTGTAACTAATTTGGTGAGAGGATCATAGTCCATTTAGAAGATCCTTTTATGCACAAGCATTAACTTTCACAATATGTTCCTTCCTCTTGATACCATCTATTTTGTGAAGTGCACTAGTCCCTCATGCAACCAAACTCCCCCAAAGCTGGAAAAATATACCCAACGATTACCCAGATTTGTGGAGGTTCACAAGTCTCTTCTTGATATCTTTGCTTATATTTATTTTTCTATGATGTCATGTAAGGAAGCAGTTTGTTTTAAATGTAACCCTGAAATGCATTAACTCAAATGTTAAGGCATCATCATCCAGACTTTCCCACTTTGTTTAAAAGTAGATCACTCTCAGTTTATGTAAACTACTATATTTGAAGAAAGTAACAAAAATATCTTCCTTATTATCTTGGTATTTCACAAACATGCTTAATCCTGGTAATCCTAACTGACCTAAACAGGAAAAGTTTAGCATGATTTTAAGGCAGACTGTAAGAAAAATGTCTGTCTTTTTATACAGTGTATGTAAACATGTGGGTTCAGGTGTATGCAGGTCACACATTTCAGATTTTATTTAAAAAAAAACTCAAAGGTTTGCATTACTTTGTGCTGGTCTTGGTCTGGGCTTTAAATCTCAAACAAATACATTGATGTTTGTGGTTGTAACGGGGCAAATTGTGAAAAATTTGAGGTGCGTGATTACATTTTAAGGTACTGTTCCAGTCCAACCTAAAAAGGAGTAGTTGTTTTTATGGCTAAAATCTCATTGTGTGGAAACATTTATTCTGAAATACTACCCACAGAGATTTTTCCAGCCAATCACTCCCTGCCTGTGCTGGAAACCGGAGGGTTAGAGGGGAAAAACAGGAAAAAATGTGGCTCCAGTGTCTGTTGAAAACCGCAGCATTTTAAGAGCCCCTACACCCTTGCAATGAAACCGTTCTCCTATTTGACCACAGTGATACATGAGAAATATCCAAAGTTTAGATTCCTGTTAAACGAAGGTTGGTTTGGAGTCTGACTTCTGTGTGGGTTTGAATCACTGTGAATGCCTGTGCATAGTTGGTTTGTGAGCTGGCAGACGGCCAGCGTTGATAATCAGCCAAGAAATGCTGTGAATGAAGGGACTGGTTGCACTCAGGACTGATGATGTGGATCAGCGCAATTTGTCTTCTCCTGTGACAAGCTTAAATCTCTGCTGCTGCCGTCAGCTCGACCAAACAATTCCGGGATTTATTTCCTGTTGAACAGTGATCTAAACACAATATTCAGCTCTCATCCCCCTTGACAATATCCAGCTGCTAAAGGCCACAGGAATGAGTTCTGACACCTCTTTCATACAGAAAAATGTTAAGCCAATAGTTTTGATGCTTGTTCCCAGCTGCTTCCTTAAAGAAAAAAACAGCACAAATATTTTTAATTTCGCAGCCCTAAAAAACTTACCGTAGATGCTGTAGTTTTTCATGATTTACTAAACAAAGCACATATTGGTTTGCTGATGATATGTTTATGGAAATACGTTGTCACAAGCTGTCTGAGTTTGACCTGCAGTGTTTCACATGTACACATGCTTTCACTGCCTCTTTAACCCACTAAGAACTGACACAGCATATTAATGCATCACCGAACTGAATGCAAGAAGAGTTCATTTTACCCAATGCTGCTGTCTACACGCAGTTAGGATTTTTTTGCATGTACTGGTAAATGTAAGTGCAAACTTCAGTCATTAAGGAACAGTTGTTGGAAGTTTAAGCTCTAATCAGTTATTTCTAGCAGTTTTAAATAAGAGGTGAAGAAAAATTTCAGGATCCAGTTTTTTAGGAAGGTGTTTTCAACAATTCATGCTATTTAGTTCAACTTTCTGAAATGAGTCGGTTCCACAGCAACACTGGCATTGCACAATTCAGCAGTTGTTGCAGAGGGAAATTCTTGTTCTGCTGCAACAGAATAAAAAGTCATATGACAGTACCTTGGTCATCTATTATCACTATTGTTTTACTTTAAAGAGTAAAATCTGGAATATAGTGATTTGTCAGTCCGGCAGTTTATGTTTAGGTCCAAAGACGCAGTGGAAGAAGTGCAATTATAAATCATACTGCTCAACATTACTTAGGCTTAATTGCTTTTGATTCTTGCAGTGCATCATTGTGCAATGTATGGAATGCCATCTCTTTATAGGATGGATCTTTAGCTGGTGGTCATAGTTTTCAGTACAGCTGCACAATATATCGATTCACAATCACAGTTGCAGTATTAATGTGTGCAATATCAAAATAACAAAAGATGGCTTGGACACAATATTTGGTAGGATAGTATATTTCAAGTGCCATGCATTGAAATTCTGCATGCAAGTAATACAATTGGCATGTTGCATAGACTTTCAATGCCCTCTATGCCCACACTTTAGTTATATAATTAGTGTCTAAGATGCTTAAAAAGCAAAGAGCAGTGGTGGACTTTGTGATGAAGGAAAAGAATGAATGAGTCAGGAAAATGTGGGTTAATTGTCTGTTTTCCTGATATTGTACTGGGCTGGTGTTCGATTTCACAGTGTAGTCACAGTCTTTTGCAAAAGTGTTAAAATTGCTTGAGACTTTTCCCATTTAGTCCTGTTATAGCCACAAACCGCAAGGTATTTTGTTGGTATTTCTTGTGATAGACCAACACAAAGTACTGCATAATTCTGAAGTTGAAGAAAAAATAATAATAATGGCATTTCTGATATAAAAATCAGAGAAGTGCACCATGTATTCAGCTTCTATGAATCGATACGTTGAAGAACCACCTTTTGTTGCAATTGCACCACTAAGTCCTTAGTGATGTGTCTCCCAAAAGACAGAAATATTTCTAGCTCCAGCGCAGTCAGACAGTTCAGAAAGCATCTGTGTTGCCACAGATTCTTAATTAGACTTAGGTGTGTTTTTTACTGGACCTCTCTAACACATGATTGAAACTCTGGCTGTGTGTTTAGGGTTGTTGTCCTGCTGCCCCTGTCTCAAGTCTTTCACAACTTCTAACAGGTTTTCTTTCAGGAGTGCCCTGTATTTAACTTCATCTCTCTTCCCATACACTTTAACCAGCTTCCCTGTCCCTGCTGAAGAAAAACATCCCGACAGCACCAAATTTCACTGCAGGAATGGCATGTTCAGGGAGATGTGCAGTGTTAGTTTTTCAACACACATGGTGCTTCGAATACAAATATGATTTGGCTCTATTTCAACAATATTTCTTGCTACTCCTCCTTAAATTGCCATACTTGCATTTGTATAGTAAAGACAATTTCACTTCAATTCAGTTTTATTTATATAGCGCCAATTCACAACACATGTTTCAAGGCACTTCACAACAGTCAGGTACATACATTCCAATTAGTCCTAACCATTGAACAGTGCAGTCAGAGTTAGTTATTTATTCAAATTGGATAAAACGTTTTTTTGTCTAAGGAAACCCAGCAGATTGCATCCAGTCAGTGACTTGCAGCTTTCACTCCTCCTGGATGAGCATGTAGACAGTAGACAGCCACTGGCGTTGACTTTGCAGCAATCCCTCATACTGAGCATGCATGTAGCGACAGTGGAGAGGAAAAACTCCCTTTTAACAGGAAGAAACCTCCAGCAGAACCAAGCTCAGTGTGAGCGGCCATCTGCCACGACGGACTGGGGGTTAGAGAGAACAGAGCAGAGACACAAAGAGAACAAAGAAGCACTGATCCAGGAGTACGTTCTATGGGAAGGAAAAGCAATGTTAATGGATGTAGCTCCTTTAGTCGTTTCACCTAGAAAGAAAGAACAGATAAACTTTGAGCCAGTTTTCAAGTTTAGGGTCTGAAAGAGAGCACATATAATTAGTTACAGTAAAAACTCAGTCAATCGCCATGTCTAGGAGAGAGAAAGGGTTAAACACTAAAAGAAAGGGCCATGTGGATCATCGGTAGAGGATGAGCATTAAGTTGTTGCCAGCAGAAGCTTGGACGATGCCCCTCTCCAGAAAGGTGTCACAGGTAGACACAGAGCCAGGCCAGGTGTAGCTTCTAGGAAGAGAAAAGAGAGAGAACAAAGTTAAAAGCTGAAATAACAGCAAATAATGCAAAATTGGAGAGTAGTGTGAGAATGTAGCGAAGAGGGTGAAAAGTGGTCATTATGTCCTCCTTATTTAGTTAAACGGCGCTTATTTTCAACAATGTCGTCTCAAGGCACCCCACAAAGGGTCCCACTGATGGTCATTGTTATACTAAAAACCACAAGGATTGGGATACCTCTCTCTGTCAGACTGATTATAACCATTGGAAAAGAGAAGGGGTCATACAGGTAGCAGCAATGGACGGTGTGTTTGCACCTCAACCATAACTGAGCCGGTTTAGGCTAAACCTGATTCCCTTTACTCCATCCAACAGGGAGGGAGGAAGGATCCCTCCCTGATAAACTAAGCCACTCTAACTATAAGCTTTATCAAAAAGGAAAGTTTTAAGCCTAGCCTTAAAAGTAGACAGGGTGTCCGCCTCACAGACCAAAACCAGAAGCTGGTTCCACAGGAGAGGAGCCTGATAACTAAAGGATCTGCCTCCCATTCTACTTCTAGAGACTCTAGGAACCACCAGTAACCCTGCAGTCTGAGAACGAAGTGCCCTGTTAGGAACATATGGAACAATCAGATCTCTGATTTATGAAGAAGCTAGATCATTAAGGGCTTCATATGTGAGGAGGAGAATTTTTAATTCTATTCTGGATTTAACAGGGAGCCAATGAAGGGAAGCTAAAATAGAAGAAATATGATCTCTCTTTTTAATTTTCATCAGAACTCTTGCTGCAGCATTTTGAATCAGCTGAAGGCTTTTAACTCCATTTTGTGGACATCCTGATAGTAAAGAATTACAATAATCCAGCCTTGATGTAACAAATGCATGGACTAGTTTTTCAGCGTCACTCCTGGATAGGATATTTCTAATTTTGGCAATGTTCCGGAGGTGAAAAAGGAAATCCTAGAAACCTGTTTAATATGGGATTTAAATGACATGTCCTGGTCAAAAGTAACACCAAGGGTTTTTACTTTATTACCGGAGGTCAATTCAATGCCATCCAGGTTACGTGATTGACTAAGCAGTTTCTTTTTTAAAGACTCCAGTCCAAAGACGACAACTTCTGTCTTGTCTGAATTTAGAAGCAAAAAATTTAAAGTCATCCAAGTTTTTATATCTTCAAGACATGCTTGTAGTCTATCTAACTGGTTGGGCTCATCAGGATTTATGGATAAGTAAAGCTGAGTATCATCAGCGTAACAGTGACAATGTATCCTATGCTGCCTGATAATTTGACCTATTGGTAGCATATACGGGGCTTGGACAATGAAACTGAAACACCTGGTTTTAGGCCAAATTAATTTATTAGTATGGTGTAGGGCCTCCTTTTGCGGCCAATACAGCGTCAATTCGTCTTGGGAATGACATATACAAGTCCTGCACAGTAGTCAGAGGGATTTTAAGCCATTCTTCTTGCAGGATAGTGGCCAGGTCACTACGTGATACTGGTGGAGGAAAACGTTTCCTGACTCGCTCCTCCAAAACACCCTAAAGTGGCTCAATAATATTTAGATCTGGTGACTGGCAGGCCATGGGAGATGTTCAACTCCACTTTCATGTTCATCAAACCAATCTTTCACCAGTCTTGCTGTGTGTATTGGTGCATTGTCATCCTGATACACGGCACCGCCTTCAGGATACAATGTTTGAACCATTGGATGCACATGGTCCTCAAGAATGGTTCGGTAGTCCTTGGCAGTAACACGCCCATCTAGCACAAGTATTGGGCCAAGGGAATGCCTTGATATGGCAGCCCAAACCATCACTGATCCACCCCCATGTTTCACTCTGGGCATGCAACAGTCTGGGTGGTACGCTTCTATGGGGCTTCTCCACACCGTAACTCTCCCGGATGTGGGGAAAAACAGTAAAGGTGGACTCATCAGAGAACAATACATGTTTCACATTGTCCACAGCCAAGATTTGCGCTCCTTGCACCATTGAAAACCGATGTTTGGCATTGGCATGAGTGACCAAAGGTTTGGCTATAGCAGCCCAGCCGTGTATATTGACCCCGTGGAGCTCCCGACGGACAGTTCTGGTGGAAACAGGAGAGTTGAGGTGCACAATTTAATTGTGCCGTGATTTGGGCAGCCGTGGTTTTATGTTTTTGGATACAATCCAGGTTAGCACCCGAACATCCCTTTCAGACAGCTTCCTCTTGCGTCCACAGTTAATCCTGTTGGATGTGGATCGTCCTTCTTGGTGGTATGCTGACATTACCCTGGATACCGTGGCTCTTGATACATCACAAAGACTTGCTGTCTTGGTCACAGATGCGCCAGCAAGACATGCACCAACAATTTGTCCTCTTTTGAACTCTGGTATGTCGCCCATAATGTTGTGTGCATTTCAATATTTTGAGCAAAACTGTGCTTTTACCCTGCTAATTGAACCTTTACACTCTGCTCTTACTGGTGCAATGTGCAATCAATGAAGACTGGCTACCAGGCTGGTCCAATTTAGCCATGAAACCTCCCACACTAAAATGACAGGTGTTTCAGTTTTATTGTCCAACCCCTGTATATAGTATAGAGAATTGGCCCAAGTACTGAACCCTGTGGTACTCCACAATTAACCCTGGAGTTTAAAGATGATTTATCATTTACATGAACAAACTGGAATCTGTCAGACAGATAAGATTTAAACCAGCCTAGCGGTGTTCCCCTGATCCCTACAGCATATTCCAGCCTTTTTAAGAGAATATTATGGTCGACTGCATCAAATTCAGCACTGAGATCTAACAGAACCAATACAGACACGAGTCCATTATCTGAGGCCATAAGAATATCATTAGTGACTTTCAGCAAAGCTGTTTTAGTGCTATGATGGGCTCTGAAGCCTGACTGAAACTCTTCAAACAGGTCATTGCTGTGTAAATGCTCACACATTTGATTAGCAACTATTTTCTCAAGAATTTTAGATAAAAATGGAAGATTGGATATAGGTCTGTAATTTTTCAAGTCATCTCGATCAAGCAAAGGTTTCTTAAGTA
Source organism: Crenichthys baileyi (assembly GCA_036173005.1). Lineage (NCBI taxonomy): Eukaryota > Metazoa > Chordata > Actinopteri > Cyprinodontiformes > Goodeidae > Crenichthys > Crenichthys baileyi. Next base: position 25,530 of record JAHHUM010001493.1, read on the forward strand.
AAGGTTTAATTACAGCTAACTTAAAAGCCTGTGGTACATATCCATTTACTAAAGATAGATTAATCATATCTAAAATGGGGCTGGTAATCAGAGGGAACACTTCCTTAAATCATTTGGTTGGGATTGGGTCTAACATACAAGTTGAAGGTTTAGATGAAGCTAATATTTCTGATAACTCAGGAAGCTCCACAGGATCAAAACAGTCCAAACACAAATCAGGTTCTGCAGTTATTTCCAATGTTGTCTCACTTGCTGAGGATGAAGTAATCATCTTCGGGAGTATGTCAAAGATTTTATTTTGAATAGAATCAATTTTATTTTGGAAGAATCCCATAAAGTCATGACTGCTGAGAGCTAAGGGAATGGATGGCTCAACAGAGCTATGACTCTGTGTAAGTTTAGCAACTGTACTAAAGAGAAACCTAGCATTATTCTTGTTCTCTTCTATTAATGATGAGAAATAAGCTGTTCTGGCCTGGTGAGGTGTGTTTTTATACAGCAGTAGGCTATTTTTCCAGATTAAGTAGGAATCCTCTAGTTGTGTAGAGCGCCATTTTCTCTCCAATTTTCTAACATTGTGCTTTAAAGTACGCAGATCTAAATTAAACCAAGGAGCCTGCCTCCTATGAATGATTACGTCTAATGCACCACGCAATGATTAAAAAAACACTATGAACAAGAGAATCAATTTGTGAAGGGGCAGAAACAGAATTATTGCCCTCCACTGTGCGTTTCAGTGATAATGAGGAAATTAAAAGTGGAACAGATTCTTTAAAGGTTGTTGCAGCATCGTCTGATAATGATCTACTATAATGAAATTTTCTTTCAGGTGTGGAGTACTCAGTTAAATTAAACTCAAATGTTATTAAGAAATGGTCAGACAGGACAGGGTTATGAGAAAATATTGTTATGTCTTTACACTCAATGCCATATGTCAGCACAAGGTCCAGAGAATGAAGACAAAGGTGGGTAGGTTTGTTACTGTTTTGAGCAAAGCCAATTGAGTCTAAGATAGCATTAAACGCTATATTTAGGCTATTACTGCTGTCACAAAGACAACTAATATGACTTATAGTTGTCCATACAACAGGTTCTCCCACCTGAGCTGTAGATCTCTGCACCTCTTTCAGAGTTACCATGGGTGTCTAGGCTGCATATCTTGGAAGGTCTGCAATTATGAACTTGGGAAAGTTGAAGTTTGTAATTAAAATGTGTCAAATGCAAAAAAAAACCTAAAGGGGTGAGATTACTTTTGCAAGGTGCAGTGTATTGTTTTTGTGTGCAGCTTAAAGCTGAACTTTAATTAAGACACTTCAAGACACTTTCATTTCACACTTCCTCCCCTCCAGGTTCAGTTTCATGTAAAGACAGGAGGTCTGATGTCCAGTGTTGCATAAATTATTTTGATGACGAAAAACCCTAATCAGTTTAGGAACATGAAATGTTTTCATATCTCATTTTCTTTCTACAAAAATATAAACAATAAAAATTTATAAAAAAATATATAAATAATAAAAAAATAATAATTCTGTTTTTATAGTAAAGTATTTGTGAATTAATAATTTTGATGCTGCTTTGCTTTGAAAGAATCACACCTAAAATTTCTTGTTTTTTCTTGATTAAACCTTTAATATCCACCTTTCCCCTTTAAATCATGCAAACCTCCTATGCCATGGCATTTAGCATTTGTATTTAATTTGTCTGAAAATCAGTTTGATACCTAATCCATGATGTTAGTATGTGGTCATGAGAGGCCTGCTTGCATTATTAAAGTTTTAGGGACAGTTGGTTCCAGTAAACAAAGAACATGTGAAATGACTGATAAAACTGATGTGAACATGATTGTTCTGTTTTACGCTGCTGGTTGTACATTGTTTTAGGGAGTGATATTTCTTTTGGAAAGTAAAACTGGAGCCAGATTTTAGAGGGAAACACCCATCGAGGTGGTGTTCCCTCATGATATTAGGAAGTATTTTGCTAAGAATTGGAAATCTTTAAAGCATTTTATTTTATTTTTAAAGCAATGACAATAGAGGTGTCATGCACTGAACATTAATGGCTATCAATGCTTTATTCTAGTATGCCTGTCATAGTAACAGCGATACCCACGGTTCTAAAGGCTGTGCAGTAAATCCTGTAAAGTTTATTACTGCGGTTCTTAAAGAAATAATTTTCCACAGTCTTATTGCCTCTACAATTATTTTTGTCCTTTAAACACAGAATTATACCAGTAATGAGTGGAGGCCACTTAAGTTACAACATTTAATTAAGCAGTCAGTATAATAATCCTGTAAGAGTTTAATTGTACAACTGCAGTATCCATCATGTAAAGAAAAGTCAGATTTTCTCTCATTGACCAGAGGACAACAGCATCACTGTCATTCGTTTGGTTGCAGTTCATCATAATAACCTGTAGTTTTGTTATAAAATTGTATGTTAAGATAACGCAGGTGCTGCATATTGTGTAAAGTTAAAGTGTGACTGCAGAAGTTACATGCTGTTTAACTGGTTTAGCCAAATCAGAAAGCTATTGGAAGTCTAATGCCTCTTGAATTTTTCCTTGTGCCTCATTGTAAACTCAACTTACCCATCCAGTAAAATCAGCTGGTTTTACCAGGCCAGTGGTAGAGGAAGAAAAATCACACCATTAACAAACGCCTGAATATGATGCAAAGCAGTGCATTTAAAATTGATAATACTCAGTTGTTACAGTGAAAAAAACATCATATCCTCACATTTATGAAGAATATGTCATATTATATGAATTTCTCTCTACATCTTAAGTTAACAGTCATATTCACTAAAGTAGAATATTCTTTTCTGATAAGGTTTTTCAGATTAAAAGTACCTTTTGAAAAGAACAACCTAAAAGCAGATATTATACATAGTTTTCATTAAGCTCACATTTCTGTAATAAAAGTGTTTAAATGGTCTGATGTTATATTTTAATGTTAAATGTGTTTTCATTAGCTGAAAATCACCACAATTAACAGAAATTGAGGCTTGAAAACATAAATCTTTTGTGTAATTAATCTATATAACATGTTTCACTTAGTGAATTAAGTTACTTAAATAAATTAACTTTTCAAAAATATTCACATTTATTCAATGTGACTAGTTTTGGTATTAAGAGCTATGTTAATATGTCAAACCAGTGGTGTCTAGACGTTTTGGGCCAAAATTGTTAAACTGAAAGTACTCATGCAATCTTTTAATTAAACAAATAAAGTAGTCAAATCTTTGTAGAGAAGGGATGAGTAAATGATCCAAAACATAGAAAGGGTTTTACAGGTTTTCCTTATTAAAAGAGGTTTCACTGTTTTCCACTTTGTTGGCCTAGAATTTGTTTTTCCATTCTCAGCAACAAGAATTTGGGTCATTTTTTCTTTGCTAATGCTAAACACATTTAGTCAAGTTTAATGAATTCATGAAAAGCATATTTGGTACTATCCAAGTCTGCTTTTGAGTAAACATCACTGCATATATCTACTCCTTTTTATTCTGAAATTAAAAGAGAAGGAAAAAGTATGGTTTTAAGAAGACTAATTCTTTGCGCTGTACTTAACATTTACCATTGTAAGAAGATTTTAAATTGTTAGGAACATTTTTGCCTAACTAAAAAAAGTCTCTATCTGCATCAACCACCTGTGCTGGTGTGCCAAATTTGTACCATTCTAGAAACCCAGTCAGGGGCCTCACAAAATCAGTCCAGAGGCTGCAAATGGCCTCAGGGCCACCACTTGGACACCCCTGTTAGACATTCCTGTTTACAGATAAAACCAGCTGCATTCTTTCTGTTTCTGTTGTTTTAGTTGAATAAGAACATTTCCATAAATATTATTAGAAACACTGCTGAGTCTCTGAAACAGTTATTTTAAGTATGTTTCCTTTGTATAAAAAGCCTGTAGCCAGATGTTTATTTGCATTTGTATGATTTTACTGAAAATAAATAACTGAAGGTGTATGGCATTTACCAGACAAAGGTTACACATTCCAGGTGTTCTGTCCAGCAGAGTTTCATGATACCAGTTAATCCAACTGGTACGTCAGACACAATCCTAACGATTGTTAAAAAAAAATAATAAGAGCCGGACTAGCATGAGGCCTTCCTGTGAACAGCTTCCAACAATGTGCACAGCTGGGTTTGGGCCAGCCAACAGGTTGGTGTTTGTTATTGGGGGGACCCTCAAACTGCTGACACACTCTTTAAATCATACGTGTTGATTGGACGGCCCCTCGGCTCTCTGACAGCCAGAGCAGTGTGATATGTGGGATTGTCCCTGCAGTGGAATAACACGGTCACAGCCAGAAACATGACTGCTGCTTCCTGTTTGGCTGACTGTTGCAAAAATTAATTGCTCAAGTGTAATCCTTTCCCTGTGCATCAGTATTCAAATATTACTTACTGTAATGGAGGGTTTGGGATGATTTGACCTCTCATATGCCATTCATCAGTTTATCATTCATCACAGATGGCTAATATTGTGAAAAATTGTCATGCCAATTTCTTCTGTGCTTTCACTCTTATCAGTGACAGTACTGTGCAAAAGTCTTGGTGCCTCCTGTTTTCTTTATACCTTGTTACTACAGAGACATATTTTATTGCATTTGTTAATAGTTATCTCATTTTTTTCCAAAAGGGTTTTTAAAAAGGGACATTTTTTCCTTTTTGGAATTTTTGCCTGCTCTGGGGGTAAACAAAAGCTGCAAATAAATTTGGGGTTGACTAGTTTTGTAGCTCCCCGTAGCAGTCCTCCCAACCGAGCCCGCCCCCAGGGGGGCCTCAGGCCGGCTGGATGACGGTACATAGGAAGCATAGTCCTAGATCCCACCCACAGGTCCCCAAAAAAACCCCTTCTGATTTTCTAACAGATTTTCCCCCCTCCCACAACACCCCTTCTTAGAACCCCCAAATTTTTGGTTTTAATTTGGGCAGTCCATAGTCAAAACGTGGGGCACTAGAGAAAACCCAGGGGGACCATAGTCAAATGTCTGCCAGGGGCCCAGAACGGGGAAAAAACACCCAAATCCCCCCCTAAACTGCTGGCTTAGGATAAGCGTAAATCCGTAAGATTTTTATTCCCCCTTTGGCGGTTTTAATGACACCCGGTTACGTCAATCGGAGGTCACCAAAAATGTTAGTGTTGTTTGGGTTTGGTGTAAATTTTTCCCCCAAAACAAGGGGTTTGGGGACTCGTTAATTTTCTCTGGTCCCCATCCCGCCCCTTAACCAGTGACGAACATGTTTAGCCGCATGCTGTCATTCAACCGCTGGCCCCTGTCTAGGTGGTGTCCAGAAAAAAATGTAGGTTTACATTGAAAAAACTGGCGAGGGATTTTGGGAAAAAGCTGGGTCTGATCCCGAGAGACGGCATCCACCCCTTTTTTTTTGGGAGGGTTGCAGCTCTTCTTTCTAGGAATCTGGCTGGAATTTATCATTTCTCCCAAAACTCTGGGAAAAACCCGGGGGTTTCAGACCAGGAAGCAGGGTCGTAGTTTAACACTTCCTCTCTGCCAGCTTCTGTATTTTCTACCCCCCCTTTTACCCTATTAAAGGACATGTGCCCTCCCCCCCGGCCAAAATTGAATAGATTAAAAAAATATTTTAAAACGAGGAAAAATCGGGGGAAAAAATTTTCCAAAAAAAATAAACAAAAACCCCAAAACTAAAAAAAAAAAATTAAAAAAAATTAAATGTGGTTTTACTGAACATAAGATCTCTCTCTTCCCAAAGACTTTGCTAATTATTGACCTATTTGGGGAACAATCAGATTGATTATTTTTGCCTCACAAGAAACCAGTCTTTTTCCCAGAAAAGAGGATTTTAATTTTACTATAAATGATTTAAATTTCAAACTAATTATTTTAAATTTTTAAACCCCCTATCCCTTTGAAAAAAAAACGGGGGGAAAAAAAATTCTTGGGGTAAAAGGAGTTATTGGCGTAAGCCAAAACCACTTTCATTTTTCGGTTTATTGATTAGCCCCCAGACCAATAAAATATCAAAAAAACCCTCTTTTTGAAACTTTTTTTTAAATCCTTAGTTTTTAAATCAAAATTTGGGGCCAAAGAAACAAAAAACCACTTCTGTTTGTTTTTTGTTTGAAACCCCCCGGTTAAAAAAAGGGGAGGTTTTCTTAAAGGAAAAAAGAAAAAATTTATAAGTGGGGGGAAATTTTTAAAAATTTATTTTTGCACTGGAAGGGGATAGCCTAAATATAGCCTTTAATGCTATCTTAGACTCAAAAGGGTTTGCTCAAAACATTAAAAACCTACCTACCCTTTTTCTTCATTCTCTGGACTTTGTTTCTGACCCTATGGGATTGAGTGTTTAAAACATTAAAAAATAATTTTTTTCATAAACCCGGGCCCCCTCTGGGCCATTTTTAAAAACATTTGAGGTTTTTTAAATTTAAACCCAGTACTCCACCCGAAGGAAAAAAGTCATTAAAAGGGAGATCTTATCAGACGATGTGCAACAACCTTTAAAAAAATCTGTTCCACTTTTAAATTTCCCCATTATCACTGAAACGCAATTTGGGGGGCAAAAATTCTGTTTCTGCCCCTTCACAAATTGGGTTCTCTTTTCATACTGTTACTTTCCCTCATTACGGGTGCATTAGACAAAAAAGCCCCCCTTTAAGAAGAAGGGTAATTTTCCCTAGGAGGCAGGCTCCTTTGGTTTTTTTAGATTTTGCGTACTTTTAAAGCACAAGTTGGAAAATTTGGGGAGAAAAAAGGGTTTTACAACCTGGGGGAAATTTTTATTTAAAACTTGGGGAAAAAAAACCATGTTTTATTAAAAACCACACCTCAAAAAAAAAAAAACCAAAGGAAAGGTTAAAAATTTTAAAAAAAAATTAAAAAAAGGAAGGGAAAAACAAGAATTTTTTTCCTTTAAAAAATTTTTTTTTTGTTTAGTACAGTTGCTAAAATTCCCCAGATCAAGGGTCGTTTGGGGGTCAAACCATTCCCTTAAACTCACAGCTGTCATGACTTTATGGGATTTTCCAAAAAAATTTTTCTATTAAAAATAAAAACTTTGGGCATACTCCCGAAGATGATTACTTTTCCCAGCAATGGGAGACAAAATGGAAATAACTGCAGAACCCCGATTTGTGTTTGGACGGGTTTTTTTTTCCCGTGGGGGCTTCCTGAGTTATAGAAATTTAGCTTTAAACCCAAACCTTTTTAAAAATTTTATGTTTGACCCCAACCCAACCAAATGAAATTTTAAGGAAATGTTCCCTCTGATTTCCAGCCCCATTTTAGATATGATTAATTTCTTTTTGGAAAAGGGGTATGTTTCCACAAGCTTTTTTTAAAGGTTTGCTGTAATTAAACCTTTACTTAAGAAAAACCCTTTTCTTTATCGAATGGGCTTGAAAAATTTTCCGACCCCCATATCCATCTTCCAAATTTTTTTCTTTAAAAAAATTGAAAATAGTTTCTAATCAAAAGTGTCAGGGTTTTAAACCCGCAAGACCTGTTTTGGGAAAAGGGTTTTGTCAGGGGTTTTAGAGCCCATCATAGCACTAAAAAAGCTTTTGCTGAAAGTCCACTAATGATATTCTTATGGCCCAATAAAAGGACTCTTGCTGTTAAAAATTTGGGGTTCTTTTTTTAAAAAATTTCCAGTTGGTGAAATTGATGCCAAAATTCCCGAACCCTAATAATTTTTCTTTAAAAAAACTGGGAAAATGCTGTAGGGATCAGGGGAAAACCCCCTTTGGCCCTTTGGGGGAAAATTTTTCTGTCCTGACGATTCCAGTTTTTTCATGTTAAAATTTTAAATCAGCTTTAAACTCCAGGGTTTAAATTGGGGGAGTTTCCACAGGGGGCCCGTAAATTGGGGGCCAATTTTCTTTTTATATATAAAAATTTCCAAAGGTCCCAAAATTTTCAGACAAACAAGGGGTAAATTTTCCGTTTCCCGATGAAAACTCAACCTTTAAATTTTCCCTTTAAAACCTGAGGGGCCCAAAACCCGTTTTATACCCCTACAAGCTTCTTGGGGAAATTTAAAAATTTGGGTTCCTTTTAAATTTTTTTGCTTCTTTAAAATTTAGACAAGACGAAGTTGGGCCCTCTTTGGGCTGGAGGCCTTTTAAAAAAGAAATGCTTAGTCAACACGTTTAACCCCGGATGGATTTTAATTAAACCCCCGGTTAAAAAAAAAAAACCCCTTGGGGTTACTTTTTAAACCCGGGGCATGTAAAATTTAAAAACCCATATAAAAAAGGTTTCTAGGATTTCCTTTTTTTACCTCCCGGGAAAAATTGGGCCAAAAAATTTAAAAAAAATCCTATCCAAAAGTGACGCTGAAAAAATAAATCCTTTCATTTGTTTCTTTTTTTTTTTTTTTTTTCCCTTCCCAAAAAACTGGGCCTATTTGTAATTCTTTTAATGGTCTTTGGGGTGTACACAAAATGCAGTTAAAAACCTTCGTGATTCAAAAAAGTGCAGCAAGAGTTTTGATGAAAATTAAAAAAATTTTTTCCTAACCGGGCACTTTTGTTCTCAACTGCAGGGTTTACCCCGGTGGTTTCCCAGGGGTCTCTTGAAGGGAGAAAAGGGAAAGGGAGTCCCTTTAAATTTTCAGGCTCCTCTTCTGTGGAAAACCCGCTCCCGTTTTGTCGTGAGGCAGAAAAAACCTGGCTTTCTTTTTAAAGGCCCAGGGGTTTTTAAAAAAAAATTTCCTTTTTTGAAATTTAAACTTAAAAAAACGGTTTTTGGGCTTGTTTAAACAGGGAGGGGGGCCCTTTCCTTTCCCCCCCTTTTTGGGGATGGAGTAAAGGGAATCAGGTTTAGGGCCCCAAACCGGCTCAGTTTTGGTTTTTATGTTTCAAACACACCGTCCCTTTCGGGGTAACCTTTAAAAGAAAAACCCCTTTTTCCCTTTTCCAAAAAAAGGTCCAAAAACCAATTTTAACCCCGGAAAAAGAAAAGGATCCCAAACCTTGGGGTTTTTATTTTAAAAAATGACCATCAGTTTGGGGGCCCCTTTTGGGGGGGCCCTTTAGACGACATTGTTGAAAAAAGCGCCGTTTTAAATAAATAATCGAATGAAAATAAACTGTGTAGTTAGTTTCTAAGGCTTAGGGTGCTGGGAGGACTAATGAAAAATTTCAAAAACCCCCTTCGTAAATTTTCCCCACTCCCCCCAATTTTTCTTATTTGGGTTTTTATTCAGCTTTTAACTGTGTTCTCTTTTTCTCTTCCTAGAAACTACACCTGGCCCGGCTCTGTGTTTTTCCCCTTTTACACCTTTCTGGAGGAGGGGAAACAGTCCGAGCCCTTTGCTGGCCCAAAAACTTAAGCCACCCTCACCGGAAAGACCACATGGCCCTGTTTTTTATTTTTTAACCCCTTTTTCCTCCAGACAAAGGCGATTTCTGAGTTTTTTAATGTAACTAATTGGGTAGGGGCCCTCTTTCAACTCTAACCTTTTAAAAAACATTCTCAAAGGGTTTAATGTTCTTTCTTTTTTAGGGTGAAAAAACTAAAGGAGCACATCCATTAACATTTTCTTTTTTCCCTTTCCCCTAAAAAATAATCTGGATCAGTTTTTTTTTATTTTTTTCCCTTTTTTGTCCGGCTCTGTTCTCTCTCCCCCCCCTCCCGGGGGGTGACAGATGGACGCTCCAAAAAAAAAAAACTTTAGCCTGGTTTCTGCTGGAGGGTTTCTTCTTTTTCCCTTCCACTGCGCTAATTCATTTCTCAGTATGAGGGATTGCTGCAAAGGGGAATTTCCTTTGTGGGAAATGGGCCACGGGCTTACATTTTCACCCGGGGGGAGGGGGAAACGCAAGTCACTGACTTGGGTGCAATTTTTGGTGGGTTTTTCCTTAAAAAACAAAAAAAAAAAACTTTTCACCAATTTGAATAAATAACTGAATCTTTTACTTTCAAAAAAATGTTTTAATGGTCAGGACTAATTTTGGGAAGGGACAGGGGGTTGGGGCCCAAAGAAAATAAAAAACCTTGGTTTTTTTGACCACAAAAATTTATTTGGGATGGTTTTTGGGGGCCCCCCCTTTTGGGCCCAATACAGCGTCAATTCGTCTTGAGAATGAAAATATACAAGTCCCTGCCAAATGGTCAGAGAGATTTTAAGCCATTTTTCTTGCAGAATAGTGGCCCGGTCACTACGTGATACTGGTGGGAGAAAACGTTTTTCCCTTTACTCACTCCCCCAAAAACACCCCAAAAAGGGTGGAATTAAAATTTTAGATTCTGGGGGGTGGGGGGAGGCCCTAGGGAGATGTTCAACTTCCTTTCATGTTCCTCAAAAACCCAATCTTTCACCAGTCTTGCTGTGTCTTTTGGGGTTGTCATCCTGATACACGGGCACCGCCTTCAGGATCCAATGTTGTGAACCATTGGATGCAAAGGGTCTTCAAGAATGGTTTTTGGTCGTCCTTGGCAGTGACGGTGCCCATCTAGCACAAGTAATTTGGACCAAGGGAAAGCCATGATTTTGGCAGCCCCCAAAATCACTGAAAAACCACCCCCATGCTTCACTCTGGGCATGCAAAAAATTTCTGGGGGGGGTTTTTTTTTTTGGGGTTTTCCACACCATAACTCTCCCGGGGGGGTTGGGGGGGGGAAACCCAGTAAAAAAGGTGGCTTCATCAGAGACCAAATGCATGTTTCACATTGTCCACAGCCCGAGGTTTTGCGCTCCTTGCACCATTTAAACCGACATTTTGGGCATTGGTGATTTGGGTTTTGGGGGGGGGGGCCGGGGGGGAAAAGGCTTTGGGGGTTTTAGGGAAACCCGCCCGGGCCCTGTATATTGACCCGTGGGGCTCCCCGACGGAACAGTTTTTGGGTGGAAACAGGAGAAATTGAGGTGCACATTTAAAATTGTGCCATGAATTTTTTTCCATGGTTTATGTTTTTTTTATACAAAAACCGGGTTATCACCCGAAAAATGCTTTCAGACAGCTTCCCCTTTTTCAAATTACAGGGAACCTGTTTGGGTTTTGGTTCGGCCTTTCTTGGTGGTAGGCTGACAATACCCTGGATATTTGGGCTCTTGATACATCACAAAGGACTTGCTTTTGTCTTGGTCAAGGGTTTCCTTCAGCAAGACGTGCACCAACAATTTTCCTTTTTGAAAATCTGGTATGGCACCCTAATGTTGTGTTTGGCATTTCAATATTTTTGAGCAAAAACTGTTGCTCTTACCCCTGCTAATTGAACCTTCACCACTCCTGCTTTACTGGTTTCAATTAACCCCAAATCAATGAAGACTGGCTACCAGGCTGGTCCAATTTAGCCATGAAACCTCACACACTAAAATGACAGGTGTTTCAGTTTCATTGTCCAACCCCTGTATGTGCCTAACCTATGTGAAGTGCCTTGAGACAACGTGTGTTGTGAATTGGCGCTATATAAATAAAACTGAATTGAATTGAATTGTGTTTACATAACAACAGAATACAAATACAACTTCAAATGTATCCTTAGGTACCTTGAATCTAAAAAATGCCAAAGAAAACACAGGCATTACTGAACTCCTCGATCAAAATATACAGTGCTTTGAAAGAGTATTTGCCCCCTCTGCCCCCACATTGTTGTTTCCTTGGTGTCAGACTTAAATGATTCTGATTATCAAACAAATTTCAGTATCAGACAAAAATAAATTGAGTGAATATAAATAACAGTGTTTAAAATTATTTTGTTTATTTGGGGAAAGCTAATAGAGAACCTATCTGACAACATGAAGTAGGCTAATAGCTCTCAATAAGCAACACATCATGCCCTGACTTGAAAAATAGAACGGAAACAGAAACAAAGTCATTAATAATAAAGAAAACTGTACAACAATTACTTCCATGGGAGTGTTCCAAGTCGATGACCACTGCTGATCTCCAAGACCTGACACTACTGATTTTATCCTCCACATGTCCACTTGTTCTATTTTTTAAACACACATACATCAGTTTGTAGTCTATTCTTTAGAACAGAACACAAATTACATAAGAATAAGCAACCAATGAAAAAGCAAAACAGAAAAAGTTTCACAAGGTGAGTACTACAGAGGTATTAGCTGAAAACTTCATTGTCAGGGACAAGACTAGACTGAAGACAAGTGAAAAAGCAGCCATATTCAAAAGAAAATGCTTCACGGAGTTTTAGAAAGTCTGGAGAAATGTTGACCAAGACAATGTTACAAGATTTCGAGAAAGTCCCACCCCCAATGTAAAAGCATGAGCCCGTATGAGAATCTCACAGTATGATAACCTTGAATAAAAATAACACGGTTTAACTGTAGACCAATATTAATTTGAAATAACAATGTACAACATGACGCAATTGCTTTTATTTAAACCATCAATGCTAATTTTTTCCAACTGCTACTACAGAAATATAACATTTTTATTACCATATCCTAACATATAAGCACACATCCAGACGGGCCGTGACGTAGGGCTTGACCTGGGACACATGGAATGTAGGGTGAATTCTCATGGAGCGAGGCAACTGGAGACGGACTGCCACAGAGTTCGCCACTTTGGATATGGGGAAAGGTCCAATAAAACAAGGTGCTAGTTTCTTACTCAACACTCGCACGGGAAGATCCTTGGTGGAGAGCCAAACCTTCTGACCAACTTATAATCGCTTATAATCGCTGACGGAGTGCGTCATCGATTAGCAGCCCTGGATTGCACTTCGGACATGGCAGACATGGTTCTTTTAGCTTTTCTCCACAGCAGACAGGACCTTGGCCTCCCTTTCTTGAAGGGTGGACACCGGAGGCTGGAATCCACAGACGACGTAAAAAGGGGAAGACCAGTGGTGCTTGACGGAAGGGAGTAGATTGCATGCTCCACCCAAGGCAAGTTGTGCGACCATTTGCTGGGATCAGCATCGCACAGGATGTGGAGCTTGGTCTCAACTTCCTGGCATGCCCTCTCAGACTGACCATCAGATTGGGGATGAAAACCAGAAGACAAACTGATGGAGATCCCCAACATCGAGCAGAATTCCTTCCAGTAGTGGGAGATGAACTGAGGACGTCTGTCTGACACAATGTCCCTGGGGAGCCCATGGAGGTGGAAAACCTCCCGAGCCAGTATCTCCCCCATCTCTTTTGCCGGCGGCAGCTTCTGAAGAGGGACAAGGTGGACCATCTTGGAGAATCTGACAATGATAGTGAGGATGACTTTGTAACCGTTAGATGAGGGCAAACCTGTGACAAAGTCCATTGCTAGGTGAGACCAGGGGCGTGAAGGAATGAGAAGTGCTTGCAGCAACCCTGAGGGTGGGTGTTTTGAAGATTTGGATTGAATGCATTGATGACAGGCTACGATGAATTCTTTGACGTCTTTGGTCAGGGTCGGCCACCAAAACTGGGATTGGACCACCTGTAATGTCCTGTTTATTCCAGATTAACAAAAAAAAAGTGACTTGTGGCACAACTGAAGTACCTTTTGGATCTGGTGGCCCGGTGCAAATAGGCGGTCTCCTTGGCATGAATCCGGAGGAGGATGGCTTTGGATGGTGTCCCTGACCTCTCTCTCCAGATCTAGTATAGTAACAGTCTTACAATATCTGGGAGGATAAAGTCATCAACACCACTGGTCACCGAATCAGACTTCTCATGAGTTCTGGCAAGTGCATCAGGTTTGACGCTCTTGGTCCTGGGTCTGTAAGATAGAGAGAAGTTAAAACATCCAAGAAATAAGACCCACCTGGCTGGTCTGGGATTGAGTCCCTTGGCCGAGTTGAGGTACCCCAAGTTTTGTGATCTTTCCAAACAATGAAGGGTTCCTTTGCTCCTTCTAGCCAGTGCCTCCACTCCTGAAGCCAGTGCCTCCACTGCGAGCTTGACAGTGAGCAGTTCACGATCCCCCACATCATAGTTATGTTCAGCTCTAGATAGTCCTTGAAAAGAAAGCACATAGCTGAACACAACCATCCATGGATCTTTGGCTGAGAACAGCACCTCCCCCAGTATAAGAGGCATCAACCTCCACATTAAACTGTCTTTCAGGGTCAGGGGTGCGCAGAACAGGCGCTGTGGTAAATAGAGAATTTAATATGGTGAATGCCTTCTTGGTCTGGTTGTCCCACTCAAAACAAACCTTTGAAGACGTGGGTGCATGGAGAGGAGAGGCAACCTGACTGTAATTTCGGATGAAGCCACGATAAAAGTTTGCAAAACCCAGAAACCTTTGGAGTTGTTTGCGGTCTGATGGAGTGCGTCACTCTGAAAGAGCTGTGGTTTTAGCAGGGTCCATGGTGACTTGGTTAGGGGAAATAACAAAACCCAAAAAAGAGGTAGCAGTAGAGTGAAACTCACATTTCTCTGCCTTTACAAAAAGGTGATTCTGGAGGAGGCGAAGGAGAACAGACCAGACATGGAGCTTGTGGGACTCTAGTGTGTGAGAGTAAACAAACACACAATGTCCCACCATGTCTCTGAGAACATTGTTGACTAATGCCTGTAAAACTCCTGGGGCATTGGTCAATCCAAGCGGCATAACAAGATACTCATAATGTCCATTAGGAGTGTTGAATGCGGTCTTCCATTCATCCCCCTCTCTGATGCGGACAAGGTGACAGGCATTCCGAAGATCCAGTTTAGTGAGGTACTTCGCCCCCTGGATAAGGTCAAAAGCAGAGTTCATTAGGGGAAGTGGATAACGGTTCTTAACCGTTATGTCAATAAGACCTCTGTAGTCGATACATGGTCTGAGAGAACCATCTTTCCTGCCCACAAAATAGAATCCAGCTCCAGCAGGAAAGGATGATGGATGGATGATGCCAGCCTTTTAAGAGTCCTCTACATATGTCTTCATGGCAAGGTTCTCAGGAACAGACAGAGAATAAAGGCGCCCCCTAGGAGGTGACGTGCCCGGGAGCAGGTCAATGGCACAATCATAGGGCCGGCGAGGAGGAAATGCAAGGGCTCGAGACTTAGTGAGCACCTCCTTAAGCTCTTGGTATTCAGATGGAACCTTAGCCAGGTCTGGGTAGGGCTCCTCCATGGAACTGAAGACATCAGGGGAAGAACAGGCAGACAATAAACAAGAGGCAGAACATGCCTCAGACCAACCCAAAATAGTGTTATTCTGCCAATCAGTATGTGGATTGTGTTTCTTCAACCAGGCAGCCCCCAGACCAATGGGTAATTGAGGAGACTGAATAATGATAAAGGTGATCTCCTCATGATGATTACCACCAATGGATAGAGTGATGCTCTCAGTGATCTGCTCTCAGCGATCTGAGCAGTATTGGACAGATGGTGGCCATCCAGAGCTAGAACATTGTGCAAAGAATGGGCTGGAAAGAGCTTAATGCCGAGCTGTCTGGCATATGACTCGTCCATAAACTCCGTGTCGGCTCCAGAGTCAATGAAAACTGAGACCTGGTGAAAACAGGAAGGGACCACAAGATTAGCGGGGAAAGATTTCAGGGAATTGAGGGTGGAAACTCTACTTTGACTCAGCAGAGTTTCTTCTGACCTTTCATCAAACATTCGGAAATTCTATGACCCTTCTCATCGCAGTAGAAGCAAAGGTTAAGCAATCTTGTGCGAGAGCTTTCAGATTCTGACAGCTTGGTGCGACCCAGCTGCATAGGTTCAGGATTAGAGGGACATTTAGAAGAAATAGCATTATTACCATCCAGCAGATGAGGAGCTACACCTCTGGAAACAAATGACTGAGCCTCCCTATGACTCCCCTCTCTTCTTCGTTCTGTGGGACGGAGCTCAATACGGGTAGCCAAATCCTCAAGTTCTTTTAGAGATTTAGGATAATTGCGGGTAGTGAGTTCATCTTTAATCTCCTTTTTAAGACTTTGCATAAACATATCCATGAGAGCCTCCTGGTTCCACTGACTATCAGAAGCGAGTAAGTGAAAATCGATAATGTATTGCGTCACACTCTGCTTGCCTTGCTTCAAAGACAATAAGCCTCTTGCTGCTTCATGTTCAGGGAGAACAGGATCAAAAACTCTAATAAGCTGCTTAGCGAATGCAGAATAGGAGAGGCATGAAACAGAACTGTTTTGCCACTCTGCAGTGCCCCATTGTTAAGGTCTGCCTACAAGTAGTGAAATTACAAAAGCCAGCTTCGATCTCTCGTTGGGAAACGATGAGGGCTGGAGCTAAAAGTGGATTTCACACTGGGTTAAAAAAGCTCTGCACTGATCATGATCTCCTCTAAACAGTTCAGGAGGCGTCATATGGGGCTCCCTAGTGGTCGCAGCAGGTGCAGCAGTCTGAGAGGCGCGTCCAGGGAGCTGGGGAATCTGAGGAGCACTAGGAGAAGGCAGGTTATGTAACAAGCCCAAAATCTTATTCATTCCGGCATCAAGTCGAGAAATTAAGTTCTCAACACCTGCACTCCACTGTTGTGCCAGCGAAGGGTCCATTTTGGCCAGATTATTCTGTAACGAATTATACAGAGGACCCGAAATTTCAGTCGGACATAACGGGTAAGATTCTAAAGATTTATTGAAAGCTCTGGGTGATGATCACCAGGAAACCACCAGCAGCAGGCTCAGGAACCTCTTTTCAGAATCCTTGGAAGGGTAAGGAAATTGAATTTCGGCTCCTCAGTGTGATGATCCGGTGACAGCAGGACAACATCACACGGGCTCTCGGGATTGTATACCCGGTGAGTGATTAGAGTGCGGTAGTCAGAGGACAAAAAGTGGGTCAGAGCCGGGGAAGCAGAATCCGGTGACAGGATCTGAGGGAGAGGCTTGAATCGTTGGTCTGGGCACAGAAGTGAGGTCATGAACGGAGAGGCAGATTCAGGCAGACGTATCCAGGGGTTAGGCAGAGAGCGGTAGTCGGTAGGCAGAAGCAAGGTCGATGTCCAGAATTTAGAAGCCAGGAGAATATTCGACGTGGGCAAAGCCGAGCAGAGAAATCCAAGGGGCATAAATGAGATCAGAATCAGGCAGGCAGGCAAGGAGGGAACGCTGGACATTTACTCACACAAGGCTTTTGATAATCTGGTGCTGTTTGTCTGTAAGTGTGCTGCTCAAAAAGCCAAGTGCACAGGGGGAACAGGTGAGGCGTATTTAGGGAGCTGGCTGGGAAGGAGCAGATGAAAGCAATCCTAATAGCTGCAGCACAGAGATGATCAGCATGCAGACAGAGATGGTGCAGACAGTCCAGGATCATAACAACTACATTAAAGTCTTCATCTAAAATCTGGAAGACTATTCATAATTGAACTGAATAGAAAAAACAATCTGTAAGAAAAAGTAAAAAGATTTAGTACTTAATAACAGTGAGGGGTGTTTTTGAAATAGTTGAATATGCTTTTCTTGTAAGTGTAGCAGCCATCTTTTAGATGGCTGAGTAGGTTTAGCCATCAACGGATGGGGGAGGGGCAGTGTTTCATTACTATGCTCCATAAGGCCAGTGAAAAGTCTGGTCACTCTAAAACTCTGTCTAGCACTTCTTTAAATGATTTTAAACCGTACAAAAAGCATGATGGGATTTTTTTAGCAGCTTTCAACCCCCAACTTTTAATACTTGATATACCTGAATGTAGATAATTTCCAATCAAATAACATCTTTCTATTGTCTTTTATAGGACCTAATGTATAACAGATCACCAATCCCTCCACCATAAATGAGTTAATGCACTGCCTAAACATACTACATGGAGAACGAGTGAAAAATGACATCAGATGCTTCTTTTCACTCCTTTTTTTTCCAGGTGCTGGGGAATCTGGGAAAAGCACTATTGTCAAGCAGATGAAGTAAGTCCAAACTTTTATCACAATCAGGATAATTTTCATGACTTTTAACACTTTCTGCAGGGATTTTTTCTGCTATTTTTATACAGGCTCACTCCCTCTTTTAACTCCCACATTGTTGAGCTCATCTGTCTGGAAAAGTTGTGGCGGCACAGTTGAAACTTTACTTTGTGCCACTCAGGCAAAGGAGAAAGCCCCTACTTTACATAGCTTGTTAGACAAAGGCTGGTTGTTGCCTGGCGGGGCTTGAATATAATCCGCCGGTTCCCACGTTAAGCATGCCGTTTGCTCACTGAAGCTAAAAGTCCAGTACTAATGACAGTGCTGCATGAGATCTGGCAAATGTGTAATTAGATATATGATTGTTTAACCTGTGTTTGCACTGTTAAATATTTACGTGAAATCTGAGAATCTGTTTTGTTTAATTTATGTGTCAGAATCATCCATGAGGATGGCTACTCAGAAGAAGAGTGCAAGCAATACAAAGTGGTGGTGTACAGCAATACCATCCAGTCCATCATGGCCATCATCAGGGCAATGGGGCTGCTGAAGATAGATTTTGGGGATGCTTCCCGGGCAGTAAGTTAACAACCTTATCCTAACCTTTTGGTTTAAATCACCACAGGAGTCCTTTTACAGCGTCAGCAGTTATTGATCTTGTTTCCAGGATGATGCGCGGCAGCTGTTCACCCTGGCGAGCACAGCAGAGGAAGGAGTGATGTCTCCGGAGCTGACCGGTGTGATTCGTAAGCTGTGGAACGACAGCGGTGTCCAGGCTTGCTTTGACCGATCTCGAGAGTATCAGCTCAACGACTCGGCTGCATAGTGAGAACTTCACACGAAGCAATGCACATTATCAGTTCCAGCATTTTTAGATAAACTGAGGTCTGAACACAGCTCTGTTGGTGGTTTTATGATCACGTAAAAATGGAAAATGCCCCTCCTCGCATCTCTACTTTTTCTGGGCTGACTTATGAAATGCTACTTACAGTGCTTTGCATGTTTTCACATATTTAGATGTTGCTGCATTTAAACTGCATTTAATTTTCATTTCATGTGATAGACAAACATAAAGTAGTAAGTTATTGTAAAGAAACCAAATCCAGACCATGTTTTTAGATTTTTATTTGTTAAAAGAAATATAATTAAAAAAC
This sequence comes from Crenichthys baileyi, assembly GCA_036173005.1. NCBI lineage: Eukaryota > Metazoa > Chordata > Actinopteri > Cyprinodontiformes > Goodeidae > Crenichthys > Crenichthys baileyi. The sequence goes on from JAHHUM010001493.1 coordinate 44,420, forward strand.
ATTTTGAAAACTGTATTCTAAATTGTGCACTACCTTGTTTTGGTTTATCATGTGAAATCTCTGTAAAATACATACTAAAGTTTGTGGTTGTGACGTTACTAAATGGGATATGAAGACTTTTGCAAGGTGCTTTATATTACTTTACTAATGACAAAATGGTGTCAGTTTGTTACTATAGTCAACCACTGACTGAAAGAGTCTGTTTTAGTGAAAAAGCAAACAAGGAGCCAAATATAGCCCCTGTCTTATATTACTAATCAAACACAGATGCAGCTCATGCAGTTCTCTGTTTTCTGCCGTCTGTTTCCCTTCATATCACGCCCATCCTGAGCGAAAATCTTGCTCAGTGTGAAGAACGTGTTCTTTGTTGTACAAACACCTGAGTTGTCATGACTCTCTTTGCACTGTGCAAACTCTGCGACAAGAGAAACCAGTGCAGTTAGTCTGTTTGTACTCAGCCCACAAGAAGCCAGTGTTTATCATCCATGAAAATATTAGCCCATATTTAGTATTGTTCTGTGGCGTCCTCAGATGTTTTGCTCTACATGACCGAGCTCAAGTATCTGACAGATGTTTTCCTGCTAAGCATGACATTTTAAGTTTTAAAAGCCATTTCATAACTCAATTAAACTGCATGATGTTAATGGAAGATGAAAACAAACACTGAATCACAGAATAACAGTTTTGGGTTTTCTACAAACCTAAATATTTGTTCTTAGATCATGTCCTTTTTTGTCCCTCAGCTACTTGAATGCCTTGGACAGGATCTGCAAGTCGAACTACATCCCAACTCAGCAGGATGTGTTGCGCACTCGCGTGAAGACCACTGGGATCGTAGAAACCCACTTCACCTTCAAAGATCTCTACTTCAAGTTAGTACTGCTAAATCATGGCAGACATTAATCTTGACAGAGCTTTTGTTGCTATGAAAACAACCTCTTATGCTTAATACTCCTGAGTCAGGTTGCTGTATTGGTTGGAGATAATAGTGGATGGCTTCGTTGTTCAGTTTACTTGTCAAATACATTTTGCTTCGATTGTTTTGTAGAAATTCATAATGTCTTCATACATAAAGAAATAAAAGGACATAGACATGTTTTAATAGGTTTAGTTATTAGTGGCTGGCAGAGTTATTCATACCCCTCGAGGTTTTACATTTTTTACATTACAATCACAAACTTTATTGTCTTTAATGTTGAATTTTACACAAAGTAGCACATAAATGAAAACGAAATGATACAAGTCTAAGTAGTGTGACATGTACACAGCCCCTCAGAGTTGATACAGTGCCTTGCGAAAGTACTCGGCCCCCTTGAACTTTTCAACCTCTTGCCACATTTCAGGCTTCAAACATAAAGATATAAAATCATAATTTTTTGTGAAGAATCCACAACAAGTGGGACACAATCGTGAAGTGGAATGAAATTTATTGGATGTGTCAAACTTTTTTAACAAATAAAAAACTGTAAAGTGGGGCGTGCAATATTATTCGGCCCCTTTACTTTCAGTGCAGCAAACTCACTCCAGAAGTGAGGATCTCTGAATGATCCAATGTTGCTGTCCTATGGACAGACTCTCCCACCTCAGCTGTAGATCTCTGCAGTTCATCCAGAGTGATCATGGGCCTCTTGGCTGCATCTCTGATCAGTCTTCTCCTTGTTCGAGATGAAAGTTTAGAGGGACGGCCGGTCTTGGTAGATTTGCAGTGGTCTGATACTCCTTACATTTCAAAATGATTGCTTGCACAGTGCTCCTTGGGATGTTTAAAGCTTGGGGAAACAAATCCAGCTTTAAACTTCTCCACAACAGTATCTCGGACCTGCCTGGTGTGTTCCTTGGTCTTCATGATGCTCTCTGCGCTTTGAACAGAACCCTGAGACTATCACAGAGCAGGTGCATTTATACGGAGACTTGATTACACACAGGTGGATTCTATTTATCATCATCAGTCATTTGGGACAACATTGGATCATTCAGAGATCCTCACTGAACTTCTGGAGTGAGTTTGCTGCACCGAAAGTAAAGGGGCTGAATAATATTGCACGCCTCACTTTTCAGTTTTTTATTTGTTAAAAAAGTTTGACACATCCAATAAATTTCATTCCACTTCACGATTGTGTCCCACTTGTTGTAGATTCTTCACAAAAAATTAGAATTTTATATCTTTATGTTTGAAGGCTGAAATGTGGCAAGAGGTTGACCAGTTCAAGGTGGCCGATTACTTTCGCAAGGCACTGTACTTTGTTGACCTTTACGGCTTCAAGTCTTCAGAGTACATCTGTACCAGGTTTGCACATCTAGAGACAGAAATATTGCCTTTTCCAAAATAGCTCAGGCTCAGTCAGATTGCACAGAGAGCATATCTGAACATCAGTTTTCAAGACCTGCTACATATTAACAATTCAATTTAGGTCTGTACTTTGACTAGGCAATTCTCATGTGACTATACTTTGACCTACACCATTGCATTGTAGCTCTGGCTGCATATTTAGGATAATTTTCCTGCTGCAAGTGTAACCTCTGTCGCAGTCTCAAGTCTTTTGGAGCTTCTTGCAGGTTTTCTTCCATGATTATCATGTATTTACCTTCATCCATATTCCCTTAAGCTCTGACTAACCTCCCTGTACCTGCTGGAGAACAGCATCCCTACAGCATGATACTGCCACCATTATGTCTCACCATACAGATGTCGTGTCTAGGGTGATGTGTAGTGTTCGTTTTACCACACAAAGAGTTTGGTGTTTTGGCCAGAAGGTTTAAATTTTGTCTCGTCTGAAAAGAACAGCTAATTCCACATATTTGCTGTTTCCTCTTCATGGTTTGTGCTAAACTGTAAATGCAACTTATTGTGGCTTTCTTAAAATATCACTTTCTACTTGCTACTTTTTCATAAAGCGCAGATTTGTGGAGTGCATAACTAATATTTGTCTTGTTTACAAACTATCCCACCTAAGCTGTGGATCTCTGCAGCTCCTGCAGAGTTACCATGGGCCTATTGGCTTCTTCTTAGGTTAATGCTCTTCTTACCTGGGCTGTCCGTTATTGGCAACCACTCGTTGTTGGTAGGTTTTTAGTTGTACCTTACTTTTTCCATATTTGGGATTATTAATTAAACTGTGTTTAGGTGACTTCTGCACTAGATTCTATTTAGAAGTATCAAAGTTGGAGGCGCAGAACACAAATGAATGGCAAATTTTTCTGATTTTCAATTTGTAAGCGATTTTTAAAACCATGTCTTTCCATATCATTAAATCCCAATAAAATATATTGACGTTTATGGTTTTAAGAGGACAAAGATGAGAAGGTTTCATGGGAATTAATACTTTTGTAAGGCCCTGTTTAATAATATTCTTTGTGTGTTTTTATTTTCCCCTTCCTTTTGGCTGCTGAGCTTCGGATGACGTTGCTTTGAGACACTATGCATGCAAATTATGACCTATTTTATAAATGCTGATGGATTTTGGTGTAATACTTCACAAGCCATCTTTGTAATTGGATTGCTTCACTCCTCTTTCCATTATTTCATTTTTTCCTTCCAGGTTCTGTACTTTGAAATATTGGTAAAGCATTAACTGCAATAGCATCGGTGATCAGAACCTTAAAATGTATAATCACTGAATTGGTGTAGCAGGACAAAGTGTTCTTTCATTTCATTTCTGTGTCAGCTTAGTATAGCTTTGGTTTGCCACAGAACGGCTCAGGTGGAGGCGAACGCAGCGCACACACAAACAGGAGATTACAAAGTCAGGTGACCAGCATGCCGCCTGCGTGCCTGAGCCCCGGATTACAAAACCTTGTAAACCACCGATATTAAAATGATAATCAAAGTGATCTGAGTAAACTCATTTATTAATGCACTAAGTCAGTTTGTGTTTGTATGTCCGCAGGATGTTTGATGTCGGCGGTCAGCGCTCAGAAAGAAAGAAGTGGATTCACTGTTTTGAAGGAGTCACAGCCATCATTTTCTGTGTAGCGCTCAGTGACTATGACCTCGTCTTGGCTGAGGATGAGGAAATGGTAAGTGATGGATGTGCAGTTGTCGGAGTGGCCATGAGTTCATGATTTACAGCCACAAGATCAATATTCTTTGGTCATAAGTTAAAAAGGTGTGGGGGTGTGGAAAATTAAACTGTGGCTGCATCCTAAACAAGCTGGCTAAGATTGAAAATCAATCAAACTCACATAACATATATGTCGCTTTCTATAAAACAAAATGTCACAATCTAGTTTTCAATTTGTTTTGCTATTTCAATGTAAATTACAGTTTAACTGCATCAAAATCTCCCTTACAACAAACCAACTTTTGCATTCTGTGCACATAACTTGGGGACCTTACAGTAGGTGTTATTTGGGGTTTTCCCTGTTTTTTGGTCACCTTTGTTCTTCAGTGGGGTTTAGTTGTATTTTATACTGCTGCAGAAAAGCCCCGATATGCGTGTTGAGATCCAGACAGCTTCTGCATAATTTGGCGATAAAAAACACTTAGAGGATCATCAAGTAATAAACTAAAGAAGACTGAAATGATGACTATATATCTAGGCAGGACCTGCAAAACATCATCCAAAACTGCCAAGTAGGATCAGTAAAGTGAAAGACTGACAATGGGTCCAGCTACAGTCGAAGCAGCGACAGTTCAGCCAGAGATTACTCATATCCCTGACAGATTTAGGTTTAAAGTAATCTTTTTAGTTTGAGTACATTGTTTCTTCTGATAACTTTTTTGAGTTACTCAGAATCTGAATTTGTGAAGAGACCTAAAGATTAGATAAATTGTAAAAATAACAGAGGAAACATGCAAAAATCCTTTATGTAGTATCTGACTGGCCAACATTGTCATTCAAGCATCTTTGTGGCTGATATTTGTGGGAGCATTCTGGTTGATCAGACTGGATTCTCGAAAGGTTGAAATTTGGGTGAATATATCAGGTAGTTCGCTGCTTATGGTTGGCTCAAGGCTCCCCTGCAGAACCTTGTAATTATTGTTGTCTAACCTTTACTATGGTTATTCAACATGTTTAGAAGCATAAATAGCATAATTTAAACCTAAAATAAATTAATATTTTCTGCAAAAACTTTAACTTCAAATCTTTTCAGTCGCAGAATGGTGTTATAGGAAATATTTGGTTTTAGCAAAATCAGACGTGCCACAATTATTGGTACCACTGACAATTCTTGTAAAATGTTTAACTGCAGCATTTTTTGTAATTTATGCTTTTCTTTCTTAAGGCGATTGGAGTGTAAACTTTTAATTAGTGAATTCTTGATTCTACATTTCTACATTACACAGAAGCCCATTTCTTCAACATGGAAAGAGAAGTGTATATGTCATATAGTATGGCAGATGTGTCCTGACCTTCTTAAATCAGGAAATTGCTACAAGATCATATCATCACTCGTTGTAAAGAAGATGTTAAGAGAGGAAAAAAAGAAGATGGTAAGAGAGGGAAAAAACAATCTCTAAGACTCACTTTTAACAAGATTTATTGTTGGCTTTCTCACTTTCTGTCGGCGAGTCAATCAGCAAAAATTAAAAAATAGTGACTGCAACTTACTTTTGAAAGTTTATTGGCAAGCCCTGCTTTGTGAAATCCGACTTTATAAGCTTGATTTCTTACAGCATTACATGTGGCATTTCATTTATGAGCCACATGAAGTCGTTGAATAGCAATAAATTGGAGCCTTTACACACGCTGGCACTAAATAGTTCAGTGCTTGCAAGGTTTTAAAAGGCTATAAAGTGAAACAACAGTTTAGTCTGTAACATGTGAAATAGCCATATTTGGGGTAAATTAACAACAGATGTCTTCCACAGAACCGGATGCACGAGAGCATGAAGCTGTTTGACTCCATCTGCAACAATAAATGGTTTACGGTCACCTCCGTCATCCTCTTCCTTAACAAGAAGGACTTGTTCGAAGAGAAGATCGCCAGGAGCCCACTTACTATCTGCTACCCTGAGTACACTGGTGAGGCAAATCTGTACATTAACATTTTGTTAAAAATTTCTTCTTATAGTCTCAGATTTTCTGTAACTGCTGTTTTATTTGTTACATCTGAAAGTCAATTTTTAAATTAAAAATACTGTTTTTGTAATAATCCCTGATTCTGTTTTGGATTTATTATTTTCTGAACTTTGGGATATTGATTTATGTTTTATAATATTAATTAATTAATACATTGCTCTAAAGCGTTTTAGAGCTTCTCAGTACAAGAGAACATAACAACTGGTCCTGAAAGAACAGCTTTTTGCCAGGTTGCAATACATAACACAGTCCACAATATCCACAAACATAGAGGTTACTTTCCCAAAACTTATCAGCTACTTTCCAAAATGTGCGAAGTACTTTACTCAAACTTAGTAAGTAGTAAGTGTCACACAAGTTCAAGGAGGGTACCTGCAAAGTTCCCTGAAAGTACCTGGTGAGTTCAGGTAAAGTATCCAGTGAGTTTAATGAAAGTTCCCAGAAAGTATTTGTTAAATTCTAGAAAACGAATTTACTGGAAAGTGACCTTTAAGGTCAGGGAAAGTAACCTCTAATATTTGGGGAAGTAACCTCCAAAATCTGGGGAAGTAACCTCTAAGATCTGGGGAAGTAACCTCTCAGTTCTGAGAAAATACCCTCTATTGTTTTGGCAAGGTAACCTCTAAATCCAGGGGATGTAACCTTGAATTTCTAAAAAAGTAACCTCTAAGTTGTTGGGACAGTAATCTTTAACTTAAGTAAAGGTAACCTCGAAGTTCAGGGTGAGTAACATATTAGTTCAGGGAAAGTAACCTCTAAGTTCTGTGACAGTGTGAGCAGTATTATGCAGTGGTACAATGACTTTTTTTTTACTTTAGGTGAGAACTCATATGAAGAGGCAGCAGCTTACATCCAGTGTCAGTTTGAAGACCTAAATAAACGAAAGGACACAAAAGATATCTACACCCACTTCACTTGTGCCACAGACACCAAGAATGTGCAGTTTGTGTTTGATGCGGTCACTGATGTCATCATCAAGATCAACCTGAGAGAGATTGGACTCTACTGATGCTCCTGCTACCTTCCAGGTCAATATGCTGAATTGTAGCTGTGCTGCTAATAATATATTAATATTATCTGTTTGTTTCAGTTGTTAGATAGCTTCATGTCCAACAATATTTCACAGATTTAGTTTGGATAAATATGCCAAAAGAAACCAGGGTGTGGGTAAATATTTGAATTTCAAGACTTTAATTCCTGTTCTGTTGTCTACATGTTCCATCCACCCATCCACCCATCCAAAGATCCAAACACTAAGGTAGTCAGCTCAAGTTTGCCAAATATTGTCTTTGAGCACTTATAGCCACAATAAAGATTCACTGGTTCAAAAATACAGAAGATGCAAAAATCCTGAATATCCATACATCAGTATGCCATTTTTAATAACAGTACCTTATTTATTTTACTTATGTTGTAACTTGAAGGCCAGACAACAGTCAGAGATAACATGAACAAAGATCAGGACTTCTGGAATAATGTTCTTTAAACAGATGAGTCATTTGGACACCAGAACAGAGAGCACATCTGGGGTAAACCAAAACAGTATTTCGGGAGATGGACCTCATACCAGACCTGAATCTGAATCAATTTATTTTTCCCAGATAAATAACAGGTTAGACATCAATATGTCAACTTTTCTTAATAAAGAACTAAGTATTTAATGCTGTGTCATTATTTTTTTACATTATACCTAACTCAAGGGCACAAGCCAAAACAAGAGAATAAAAGGAAATAATAATAACTATCCTTGAAAACTACAGTAAAAACCTGACATGGGTTAACTAAGACCTGATCAAATAATTTAGTGTATAAGTGTGGAACATTGCTAATCATTGACCTCAAAACTGCAGAATTTTCTCCTGCAATCTTTGGAACATGCTAATGTTAGCCTGCTAACATGCTAAATGTTAACATGCTAAAGTTGGCAGTTGGAACACCAACTTTACTTAAAGATTAGATACACTTACTGACCCTTAAATTTGCATAGATTATTACAAGAAGAAAGAACATCTTAAAATCACACAATCATCTGTTAACTGCTAACTATGCTAACATTGGTTAAACCTTTCAAATGTTGACACAAGAACATTTTATTAAGAAGAAAATTACATTTAATTAGAATTTTATGCCATTGTCAGATAGTTAGCATGTTGCGTGTTCTCATACTTGTTTGAAATGGATGAATTTTGTATATTTTGTCATTGCTACATTTTGTGTCAATACTTTCAGTGTCAGACAAACTGGACCTCAGGCAGGTCAGTGTGGCTTAGAATCAGGACTCTTTAGCTAAGACCTGCTACTATGGCATGTGTAGAATAGTGTGGCATTGGATTGGTCAAACGTTTTCACCCTCATAAACTTACCTGCAATGTCCATAATTTCCATACATAATTTTAAGTATTGATTCATAACATCACAACGGTTAATTCTGAAAAATATTAAATTACACTTTATATCCAGATGAGGCAATATCATTAGTGGATCTTGATAGCTAATGTCACATGTCTTTATTTTTTATTTTAGGGACCAAAACCTGAAAAGTATTAGAAACAATGATCTTATTCTTCTTTATTTAAAATTATATAAATGTTTGGGAGTAGTCCTATGGGCAGAGTCCCAACTTGAATCTGACAGACAATCTGTGAAGGGAGCTATAGAGTGGAGGCAAGGAGGCCCTTCAAGCTCATGTTTGGAGGGGCTGCCTTTTTACGTTTTATTATCTTTTGAGATATGCCTGTCTCATTTCCTATCAGAAACAAATTGAAATTAATTTTAAATCTGAATGTATACACTCATGAGTTGAAAGGCTATCAATGTTATGAAAACCTCTGGGTGTTTCTGACATTGTTCTGTTTCTGAATAGTGATGTATCAGTAATACGTTTTTGTTTCCTTTGCAGGTGATTTGAAATAATCTGGATTTCTGGGATGTCTTGACGAATTGGAACATAGTTTTTAACTAAAGACTACACTTGTGGCCTAGCTACAAGCAGGATCTAAAGGGCAACTCTGGCCACTTTTCTCTCAGTTAAATTTTCAGATGTGGTGCACACTTGGAGAAAGCGACCTAGGGACGTTTGAAATGATTACTGTGAGTCCAGATGTATTTAATATAATTTGATTATTCAGACACATGAGGTCTCACTTGCATTTACATCTACTGTAGTTTGTAATCTGCAAAAGGATCAAAACGGAAAAAAAAAAAATAGCTCAACACTACATTTCACCGTGGTTTATGAAAATTCAGTTCACATTTCTGTTTGTTGTGTCTTGTCTTCAATGTCTGTGTTTATCTTTTAAAAACTTTTTGCTTTTTGGTAAGTTTTATTTTAATTATTAGATGTGGTTTATCGATTTAATACTTTTAAATATTTGAATTACGTGACTGTAGTTTTTGAAAAGATTTTGATGTGAGCAGTTTATATATATTATATGTGATGTTATTATTTGAAAGCAGATAGAGTCCAATGAGATCAGTAGCATACCAATTGTCCACTAAGTTATTGTGATTATACTAGAGCACAATGTAGTGAACAATATTTTAATCCTGAAACAAATCCCTGATGAAATCATTTTTTAAAAGGGAAAATTTTTATTTTATTTTTAATTGTTTTTGTTTACATTTTTTTTTTTTTTTAATGGACTTTTTTAAATATGGGTTTAAAAATTATTTGATCAGTAAAGGTCAATTCTTGTCTGTTTTTTCTTTTGAGGTAATATACTGAAAACCCTAAAAGTGGGGTTTTTAATTATTTTGAAATGGGAGAATTTTTTTTTGGCCCCCCTTTTAAACCCATGCCCCCTTTTAAATTTGCTTTCTGCTTTGGCGTTTATGGTAAAAAAAAAATTTTTTTCCCCTTTAAATTTTTAATGTGGTTATCTGAAAAACGAAATACACCCTCGGGTGCTTGCAATTTTGGGTGTTTGAGTTTTAAATTTAAAACCAATTTTGGTTTGTTCCCCCCGGAGTGAATTTCTCAAAATTCCATTTTTGGGCCATGTTTTTAAAATACTGAAAAGAAAAATTTTGTCCCAAAGGGGAAGGGGGAATGTATCTTTGCTCTCAAATGAACCCGAGGGCCCTATGCTTTTTGATTGCAAAAGGTTTTATCTAAGACCCAGAGACTCCTATGGTAAATTGAACCCCAAAGGGAGAGCTTTTTATCCCCCAGGGGAAAAATTTTTGATAACTTTTAAAATATATTTTTAAAAAACGTACCCCCCTGTCAGCTGTCAAGCATGATGGTGGAAGGATTTGGGTCTGTTCTGCATCCACAGGACCTGGCCACCTTCTTGACATTAAGTCGAACAGCCGAACTCCTCTGTATACCAAAGTTCTCAGTTCAAGGGAATTAATTAAAGTTTGGCTTACATTTGGTCATCAATAGGACAATTATTTGAACACAGCAACAAAACTACTACAATGAAAAAAAAAGGATGAAGGTGTTACATTGACTCTGATCCAGAACTGGACCTGGTTGACATGCTTCATTGTGGGACCTCAAAAGAAGTTGTGTAGAAACTCCACGTTATTGTTACTAAATTTGGTTTTATACATTACTGAACTACTGGGTTTACCAATTTCTTTCCCTCCATGGTGTTCTGTTGAAAGGCTCCCACAGGACTCCCAAAAGCACATGTTTGGATTAATTTTAAGCAGATACTGATCCTAAAATCAGGCTAAAGTCAGGCTTTATTACTGAAGCACTGAAATACAGAGGATATTATTTAAAGAACAATGCTGGCATGGTCGGTCCATGATCAAAGAAGGATATCTCGTGACAGAGATCATCAGGACAATGATTTTACACTTCAGGGTTATATCTGTCTTAACAGAGAGCTTTTATGTTCCAGCTGTTGTACAAAGGCTTAAGCTTGTAAACAGCAAAATAAAGTCTGACTTTCATTAATCTACTTGCCTCAGGTTGGGATAAATGGAGGTTTTGTGAGTTTCTTTTGCTGATTTATTCCCAACAGATTATCAGCTTTTTATTCCAACATTTCCACTTTATCTTTGATCTAGATAAATCTCTTCATTAAGTCTTCAGCATTTCATTGTTGGACAAGCTGACATGTTGATGCATTGTCCATGAACTGGGTGCCAAAGTGCTGGATCTTTTTTCATAAAGACGCTACATTAAAGTTATTCAGTTGAACTGCACTGTTTCATAATTAATAGAATAGTTGGATTATTTTTAGGTCTCTACGGAGAGGTTATGAGCCGTCAGTATCTTACTTGAAGTAGGCACCTATCTTGGGTTGCTGTTGTAGCAGCGTTTTCTTAACTGTTTAATTAAACCTTGGTTTTCCACAACCAGAGAGGAAACTCTGAGCCACGTAATTGCATCCAAATGTTGATCAAAACTAACAAAATTAGTTTGTAATAAAAAGCCTTCAGACAATAATATTCTGTAAAATTGAATTGTAGGGTGAGTTTAAATGGACTTTATAAATATAGATATTCATAATTACAAAATAATTAAACTAAAAGTAAAATAAACTGATATGCAATCATTTAATTATACAAGTATGAAATCGTTTTTTATGATGTTGGACAAAATGGCGATGCATGAATCTAGAACTGAGTTTATAAACTCACTGGTTATAAAAGCAGCGCAGTAATATACATTCACTGGGTAACAAACTATTTTGAGTTCTGTCTACTAACAAGATGAAAGACGCCTTCCCACTATAAGAACCATTATTATCCTCTGCATTTCCACTGCATTATTTACCTGGCTAAAAAGAAATGATCAGTTGATAAATTTATCCAAGAAAAACATCTGAATTAATAAATGTAGTATTAATCTATTTTCATCTATCAGTAATGAACTTCAGTGTGCTGCAATTTCCCCTTACATTGAAACGGTATTTATAAAACAGCAGCATTGTCCTCTAAAAGCAGCAGGCTAAAGCTGTTGTAACAGCCTTTTTTTCTAATTTGATCTACTTTGTTCAATGATGATGTAATTCTGCAGCAAAGAGACATACACACATGTGAAGTTAATGCATCTTTATTTCATGCCTCTACATTTCATAAGAAAGAACACAGTCGATTTCCATTCCCTTTTCATCATGAAGCATCCATCCTCTAGTGTTTTCCTCTTATGTTTCCAGATAATTCATCATCCAAAACATTACTTTACTATTCTTATGTACAAAGTTCATCTATCATGTTTGTTGTTGTCAGATTTTTTCATCACATTAAAATGTTAAGTGAATTCAATACATTAACACTATTTAGATTTGATACGTGCACAATTGGGTTTGTAATCTGGACAAACTGGAAGCACTGGGAATATCAGAGATATTTGCTCAGAAACTTTTCAGCTTAAATATCAAGTTCACAGAGACTATTGTACTCAAAAATAAAACAAAAAATTAAATGTCTATTCAGAATATTTATAGTTCTCCCAAATTCTTTTAGATATATTACAGATCTTGGCTTTCAGAGTAATTATCATTTACAATTTATAAGCTTCAAAAACGCAGTGAGGATCAAAGTATCTATTTCATCTTCACACCTTTAACCTTTTTAATTGTGTAGAAATCTGTAGTTCCACAACATTCACATGGTGATTTCGTAGCGGTTTTGACCCAGCTGGACATGCAGTGAGTTGCAGGAAGATAACGTCGCAGATGGTGATGTTCTTTAGGAGCATTCAACCACAACTTGGCATGGAGACGATGGCATAAAACAAGACAGTCTGAGGACCCTCTGTACTCCATCAATACACTTCTTTCTTAATGCTAATGTGTGCGGGGTTAAGGTTGAAAAAGATGTTCTGAAATGAGCAAACATGAGTAAAATATGTTAAAATCTTATTAAGCATTTTCTTCTGTTTTTAAATGTTGGGGTTGTTGGGAGGATCTAAATAAAAAGAATAATGGATCTTTATCACAAGTCATTACAGGGATTACATCAGTCATATTATTTATATTTGTCATACTCAGCAGTCTCACCGGGTCTAAACATTCTTGTTGAGTTTCTGTTTGCTCATGTTATGGCCCGATGTTGTTGCCAGGCAACACAGTGTGGTCAGGTAATATTTACTTAATTGAATTTGCAGGGGTCTGCCTCATGTGGGTCCTATTACTGTATATGAACACAGTATATAGTAGATGTTGTCCCGTACCTCTCTCCTTTCACTTTGGAGCTGCTTAGAACAGACCGCAGTCTTTAAGGTTTTCTTTGATGATGATGTCCGTCACGGCGTTGAACACGATCTCGACATTCTTTGTGTCTGTGGCACAGGTCATGTGGGAGTAGATTTCTTTCTGACCCTTCTTCATGTTCAGATCCTCGAATTGTGTCTTGATGTAGCTGCTGGCGTCATCATACGTGTTGGGACCTGAAAGACATTTTTTTGACATACATGGATTGGTTATAGAGACATACTAACGCTGCCCTGCCATCAGTATTACTCTGGGCCAGGCATGGGCTGGTTTCTGCTATCAAGATATACAATGGTTTTATTTAGTTTCGGTTTTTTACAGTTATCCATTTGTTGATGAAAATTGTGAATAAATTTTATCATCAAACTTTTGTACAGACAGAAACTAGAAGAAAACTTAAAGAAAATTTTAAAAAAAAGGGGTAAAACTGAGTAAAATCATGGAAATTTTTGTCAACAAGTAATGTGGAAATGTTGGAGCGAGGGGACACCCAATCAGATCCTGTTAACCATTAAAAATAAAATATAATATAATTAACGTTGTGACGAAACCTACAATACAAGTAGCCAACTAAATCTAGACTAACTAAAATTACCAAAGATGACTAACTTGTGACAAAAGCTGCGGTCACTGTTTCCTTTAAAGTCATTTATTCTGTTATATTAAAAGAAACACATCTCAGGTTCCTCTAAATAGGAGGAAACGAAGGGGATTTTGTGGAACTTCTAGTCCTGTCATATGTTTGGAGTATGCATGTCATCCTTGATGCACGCCCAGTTTCAATAGTGCAAATGTATTGGGATCAACGGCGTGGAATTCTCAGTCTTCTGCTGCATCAGTACTTTTACCATTTTTTTATCACCATGTCATTTTTTCTTTATTATCAACGATTTTGTTTTATATTCAATGATCAACTAATCATTTGGAGATCATATTTCAATGATCTATGGGTGCACCCAAGTGGCCAGTTAAATATAGGATTTGAGTCACTTTCACTTTCAGTTTCAAACATCCAGCATGCTAAGGTTAGTGAATCTTTATCAGTTCTGACAGCATAGACAGCGATTACGTAATGCTGTTATTGAATCATTGCTGTGATATTTGTGTAATAGTTGCGTTGACTCTGTAGCAGGGGTTTACATGTGCTGTATAGATGTGAAGTGAGAGCTGCGAGAGTTTTTCTAAAATTCCAAAATATCAGTTTGCAGCCTATCTAATATGGTGATCAAATTGTGTATGCTACAGTGATAAATACATAATTCTACTATGCTGCGGTGTCTTCCTACATCACTAAAATGAAAGACATATAATCAACAATAAAACTAAATTACATCCATGTGAAATGACTATAACAAAAAATGAATTTAAATGTAATGACAAAATTATCACAGGGCTTCAAACCTAAAATTCCCCATCATACAGTTTATATAGTTTAATGTCCTTTTAATGAGATGCCAGAGAAAGCGTGACTGGGGTTTTCTCTTTGGAAAGGAAGTACTACTGGGCTGTGTGGATCAAGAAAAGGTCAAAATAATCAAAGAGACGCGTTTTAGAAGTTTTGGGTGCCTGAAAATCATACCAGAACAGACAAGCAATTATATGACCTAACTTCTAGTCACTGATTGGCAAAGCTATACAGGAAAACTGGAAAAGGACTAAAGCCCTTCACCTTGCTCCACACAGCTGATAAACAACCCCAGCAAGATGATGGATGTTTCATATTTGGACAAATAACCGCTTTATCGTATCTCCAGGTGATAAAACAATACCTAATAATCTCAATCATTAGTTTACTTTTTATGTTATAACCAGCCAGTTCCTTAATTCCAACATATAACAATGCTCTTTCCAAGTAGGCAAGGTAGTTAAAAAAATCCACATAGCAAAACAATTTTAACTGTTTAAGATCAAGTGCCCCATAAAAGTAATTAAAATATTATAAATAAACACATACATACATACATGTAATAATAAGTTAGGCTTTTATATATCTCCTGATAACTTCAAGACAATTTATCCATTTCAGTGGAGGCAGCCTGAATGGATGGACTTTTGGTCCCATTATTCCAATGTTTTTTTTAAAAATGTTGAAAATCACCAAACAGAGGAGATGACATATTATGATTTAACATGTTATTCAAGCACCCAAAACTCAAAAAACTTCTGTTTACCTATTTTATGTTTAAATTGCACTAAATAGAAGCTGCATTGACTGCTATTTAAGCAATAACGTCTACTTTCCTGCAACAGTGGATGGAGACATCATAAAAGAGTTAAATAGCCCCATGTATTAAATTCATCTATAGAGTAACACAGTGCCTATGTGAAAAATAAGTGTTTTTTTTTTATTTTTGTAAATAATCGTGATATCATAGCATTTTTACTCAAAGCAGTCCATGCCTAGTCTCTATAATTCTTATTTATTATTTCCCTTACCGTCATAGTCTGGGAAGCAGATACTCAGATGGACTTTCTTGATCTTCTCTTCGAAGAGATCCTTCTTGTTGAGGAAAAGCACAATGGAGGTCAGAGCGAAGAATCTATGGTTGCAAATGCTGTTGAATAGATGGAGGGACTCGTGCATGCGGTTCTGGAAGGCCCAATGACAAATACGGAGAGTTACTCACTGTCATGTTACATTATTTTTTATTTTAAAACCACATAGCGGCTGTTCTAACTCACCACTTCATCATCTTCTACGAGCACCATGTCGTAAGCACTGAGAGCGCCGCAAAAGATGATGCAGGTCACACCCTCGAAACAGTGGATCCACTTCTTTCTCTCTGACCTCTGTCCTCCCACATCAAACATCCTGTACAGCACAGAAAAGTGTGAGAAGCTCTTTAAATGTCTGGACCCCACCAAGCTTTTAGTTTGTTCTTTTAATTCCCAGCTGACGTGTAAGTGGGGCCCGTGTGGCTTTTGCAGAGGCTCGATGATTAAGAACTGAGCCAGGGCTCAAACAAGGCTTTCTGTTGACCGACTACAACTAGTTGGACACTTATATAGATCTTTGCTGGCTCTCAAATGGGTATTGGGAAAAATCTGTTCAAATTGGGCAAAACACCCCAATATGAGTTAAATTTCTCCCCACGGCAGTCCTGCATCAAACCAGGTAAGAAGTTAACTTGGGGCCAATACGTTTCCTGTGGAAAATCCTTCATTGGACCCATTATTCAACCCATTTTCTACACATATGGGCCCAATATGTAAATGTTGGCTGGGTTGTAGCTCACCTGAAGTGCAACTCTTTGCAGGAGAACTGTTCCTCAATGATACCAGTTGTTTTGACTCGAGATCGCAGCACGTCCTGCTCAGTGGGCATGTAGTCCGACAGACAGATTCTGTCCATTTCACTCAGGTAGCTGAAGATGTCAGGACAAACAGCAGAACAATCAAGATTCACATATAAGCCCATCGTATTTACACACGCTTATTGATCAGTCATTGATCAGTCATTTTAGTTTGTTTTTATGTCAAGGACAGGTTCTCACTAGCCAGCAGAGTCGTTCAATTGGTACTCAGCAGCTCTCTCAAACGCAGCCTGCACTCCAGAGTCTTTCCACAGCTTCTTGATGACATCGGCCAGCTCAGGAGGCATTGTTCCTTCTTCAATGGAGTCTGACAAGTTCTGCAGCTTCTGTGCATCCTCCTGTGGTGTCATGCACAATAAACACAGATCATAAATGCAAGTTTATTTTTATTCATTTATTTCTCGTTTATTTTTCATTTTCTAAATGCAAGTTTATTTTTAATATTCTGCATCAGAAATGTCTGCTGTTCATCTTTTATGTACGACATTATACCTGTCCAGAGGGTGAGCCAAAATCAATGGTAAGCATCTCCATGCCCCTGATAATAGCCAGAGCAGACTGCAGGATGTTGCCGTAGATGATTGTTCTAAACTCCATTTGCTCCTCTTTTGTGTAACCACCTTGGTGAAGAATCCTGTGTGTGAGCAAAAGGTCATATGAAACAATGTATGCTAAAAATAACAAAAATCAGATCACAATAATCAAAAGTTGCTTAATTTATTAAGCTTCACAAAGGTACAACTAAAGCTAACTGGTTCCAGAGCTCCAACAGTGCACATATTTAGTTGCCCACAGTGCCACCCTGTGGATCGTTTTATCTCTGCGCTCATCGCTAAAATAAACCTGAACATTTATGCCGGTCATTACTTACTTCATTTGTTTTACAATGGTGCTTTTTCCTGACTCACCAGCACCTGGAAAAGAAGGCAAATGTCTGTAAAGACATGTCTGGACTTCTCTATAAAGCATTTTTCTCATCAATCAAACATATGTGTTTATGATCTAAAGACTCTGCTCTAATATCAGACTTTCAATGTTTAAAATTATATGAGGCATTGAATTTCTTCTAACAGTAACCAATATTTTTAGTTTTGTTGAGTCTTCTTTACCCAGTACCAAATCATGGCACTTTGTCCTTTTTATAAAAACCTTACATGTGATTTAAAGTGTTGTTTGTGGAGTACACATGTCTGTGCAAACAGTTTGGCACTGTGTGACAAATGCAATCAAAGATTTACAAGATAAACTCATAAAAACTGAACCTGTTGCTAATTCAGGGCACTGACCAAAAACATCTATTTAAAATGAATGCACCAAACATTATGGAATAAATAAATCAATATGAATATGAAGATTTAAAGGGCATGTTGACGTTGTAGATTATTATATGCACAACTATTTCTGCTTATAATCCACAGGTCAGAGTCATCAGTAAAGTTTGGGTGGTTGCAAGGTTCTTTAAAGAGGCCTGCTCCTGCAGGTGCATTAGCTGAAGAAACATCACATTAAAGCACACCAAAAAAGCTGATTTGTTCATTATGTTGCTGAGTTTTTTCCTCAAAGTAATTTGGTTGTCCAGTATTCTTTGGAGACTTCTGACCATTATACATTCCTTAATAAATTACATCCACGCTCATCAGCAGACTGTACATTGGCAAAACCACATTGCATAGAGCCTAATATTTAGTTTTGCCTCTGAATGACTGTGGGAAGAGTGGTCGTTTTGCAATCAGAAGGTTGTGGGTTACATTGCAGCTTCTGGTTATCTAATGCCAATGTGTCCCTGGGCAAGGCACTTAACCTCAAATTGCCTACTGATCTGCGAATCGGTGTATGGGCATGTGCTCGTTAGTGAGTGCAATTAGGTGAATATGGCTCTAGTGTAAAGCCTTTAGAGTGGTTGGTATGACTAGAAAACCACCATATAAACTCAATCCATTTACCATTTATCTGAACAATGTGCATGCAAGCCTAATGTAGGTTAATCACATGATTTCAGCGGCAGAATTGGATGTGCTGGCTGAAGAAAAGCTTCCAAGCAGATCAGGCTCAGGACTTCCACGAAAGCTGCCGCTGAGCTGAAGGAGTTTATGCCGTCACAGAGCGGTCAGAGATGACCGCCTCGCTCTCACTGAAGCCACATTAAGCTCCAGACTTACTGCTGAGCTTTTAAAGGGTTCATCCAACATTTTTAAAGAAGATCACAGGTTTTTACCCCTGCTAGTGATCATTATTGAGTGGGAGGACAACTTTTAAATGTCATTCAAATATATAGCATTCACCACAACAGTGGTGCCATCATGTTATTTTCAAGTTCATTTTGCTAACGAAAGTGTGGGGGCTGAGGGGGGTTATTTAAATGTGCAAAGACATTTGTGAAGTTGACAATCACAGTAATTCTTTACTATTTGCTTAAACTTCCTATTTGCATTTATTTTCCTAGAACTCGTTACATTTCACCAGCTTTAAAGCAGCTTGTAACTGCTTTAATGCGTCTTTTATATCTTTTAGTTTTTAATAGTCTTAGAGTTTTCACTAGTGTTTATTTCACAGATTGACACGTTTATACATCTGGTCCTCAGTTTATAAATAATCTGCAAACATGTTCAGATTTTGGCTATCTGTAGTTCCTTGCTTCTACCACCAGGGGGCTCTCCTTTAATTATATGGCTGTTATTACTGTCTTTGTCAGGGACAGAAAACTGCAAGATTCTGCAGCGTGAATTATATGAAAAAAGGACCAAACTACAGTTTCTTTTAGAAAGGTAAAATTATTATCGTGTAATTTTATAAAATATCCCAAAATCTATAGGATAAAATATTGATCAGATTCATCACAACAGAGGTGCCATCATGTTATTTTCAAGTTAATTTTGCTAAAAGTGTGGGGGCTGGGGAGGTTATTTAAATGTGCGAAGAAATTAGTGAAGTTGACAATCACAGTAATTCTTCACTATTTGCTTAAACTTCCTATTTGCATTTCTTTTCCTTGAACTCGTTACATTTCACCAGCTTTAAAGCAGCTTGTAACTGCTTTAATGCGTCTTTTATATCTTTTAGTTTTTAATAGTCTTAAAGTTTTCATGTTGGGGTATATTAAAAAAATCACTAGTGTTTATTTCACAGATTGACACGTTTATACTTCTGGTCCTCAGTTTATAAATAATCTGCAAACATGTTCAAATTTTGGCTATCTATAGTTCCTTGCTTCTACCACCAGGGGGCTCTCCTTTAATTATATGGCTGTTACTGTCTTTGTCAGGGACAGAAAACTGCAAGATTCTGCAGCGTGAATTATATGAAAAAAGGACCAAACTACAGTTTCCTTTAAAAAGGTAAAATTATTATCGTGTAATTTTATAAAAGATCCCAAAATCTATAGGATAAAATATAGATCAGTTTAAAATCTAGAATGAGAACCAATTTAAATCAGTCAGATTTAAATGCTATGAAGCATTTTTTACACATTATGTATGAGTTGAGCGTCAACAAAGACCTCAGCAAGTGAATCTGCACTAAACCCGTTAGTTAATCGGATTGTCGTATCACTGCAGGGCTGTGATTCATTTAGACTAAAGTCAGTGATCTTTTAAGAAGATGCGTCCTTTCGTTAGAACTAGAAAGTCAGCAGCTCCTGACCAGCTAAGAGATGTGGCTGTTTTTAATAAACTTACCAAATCTGTAAGGAAACTCTGCTTAATATAAAGTAAAACTATGCAGCAGTTATATTGAGCATCAATGACTAACATGAAAACCTTTTACAGTTTTTATCTTCTCTATAAATTATTCAGTAAATACTTTCCCTGAGTGTCATCTAAGGCTGTGGATTAACTTTTCTACCGCCATACTTTTTTCTACCTACTCTGTGTGTGGATTTCTTTTCGCTGGGGTGCAATTCTAAATTGTGGAAGCGGGGTTATGCTTCATCTCTGCAGCCAGTGCATTTGGCAGTTACAAAAATATCTGGGGAGAGCTGTAAACCAAAATCAATTGGTTCAGAACAAAAAAATGCAAGAACTTAAAAATGAAAAAGGTGAGCAGATTCAGAGTGAAACTTTCATCTTCTAACCTTTGCTGGTTAAATTTTGTGTTATGGTTGGATTTAACTTTTGACTTCAAACCTAGAAGTAAAAGTAAGCAAACTAGCTGATTGTTATCATGTATTTTCTCTGAAGTTATTGCTCAGAAAACTTTAAATTGATCTGAGTACTCCAAGTCTTCTGAATCTGAAACCCATCAGTCAAAGCAGTGTGCATCATCTGCAGCAAAAGATAAAAAATATGACTTTATCTAACAAGGACCACCCTCAAGACGACTCACCAAGCAGCAGCAGTTTGACTGTTTTAGCCTCCTTATCAGCATCTTCCTGGAGCTGTTTTTCCAATTCCTTAGACTTTTTGTCCTCAGCGCTGGCTCCTGCACCCATGATTTCTTCCTCCGCACTCTCAAGGTCCTCGAGAAAGGAAATTTTGACGGGTCTATGTGAGCACCTCCAGAGAATCCAAACACAGCACTAATTGTGCTGAAATGTGATTTTGGAGCGGAAGGGGATTGGAAAGGAGGGGGCTGAGCCTTCCTGTATGTGTCTTGATTCGATGGAGTGTCGTGGCGGCTCAGATGAAGTCACTGGCTTTCATCAGCAGAGATTCACTTCTTAATTCCCTGTTCTTAAACGTGGACTTAGGAGGGGCCTCTTCCTGATTGGCCATACAATCCATTTAGTCTATTGAGGGCAGTGGGGACTGATGTAAAAGAAGGAGAAATTATCTCAGACATATCTGAGACTAGTGGAAGTCAATATGGTTAATATTTGTTTTTTAAATGATCTGATGTAACTTGGTGTTGTGCACATAATGCATGTTAAAAACAACATATAGTTATTACTGTACAAATATGGAGCATACCAATGCAAGAAAATTATTGCTCTTTGTTTTACGGATAAGAAGTAAGATGCATGTTCATTGTTTTTATATCAGAAACATTCTCCATTTAAATTGTTTCTTCAGTGTTGCTCTTTTGATCCCAACTGAATTTTATGCTCGATGTACTCTTGACTTCAGCATCCGTCACATGGACAAGGCAGGAGGCCGGCATTAAGGTCTTATAAACTTCTTACAGCTAAGAGGTTTAAATCCCAGGTGGTGAGGTAGCTGCTAAATACAGCAACCGTGGCTCCACTGCGCCGTTCAGAGGGGTCTCAATGATGACATGACCTGAATGCATGGTACACATTACACAATCTGCATCGGTTCCAGCTGGATCTCACACATTTTGGTGACGCTGAATAAAATGTATATTGGTGTAACTGTTTTGAAGAAATGTGGAGGTTATACAAGGTCAGATTATGCTGCAGGACCAGAACTGCTGATCTTTCAGCAGCCTGTTGTGGTGTAAAGGTAGAGATCAGTGGGTGTTGTCTTTGTGACTGCCGGGTTACTGCTTGTCAGAAGCCTGATACTGAGAAACTGTATATGAGAGTACTAATTCCATCAAAGGCAGATTCCCTCTGTAAACATTGACTAAAGTATGTGTTGAAATCAACAGGCAAATTTACTCCCATAGTGTGTAGAATGCAAATAAATAAAGAGAATATGGCTGTTTCCAAATAATAATCTCTAAATATATTACTTTAAAAACAACGAGTTTACATTTTTTGGTACCACTGTGTAAAAAGCTTTGAAATAAATTCATGTTTTATTGCAGCTGCATAATCTCACACTGAAAATAATAATAAAAAAAACATTTAGTTTCAATGCAGTTGTTTAGAAGGGAAAACCCCACATTAAGAAATCTAAATTATTGTCAACCTCCACATTTCCCATAAAATAAATACAACTAAAGCACTTATTTTTATTTACACATTACTTTTTGGAGTTAATTAGAGTGTCAGTACGTTTTAATTAATGACGTATTAAGTATCGAAATGACATCACGCAGAGACACACTTCTCTTAACCCCTCTTCAAAATGGGAAAGAGAAGCAAACATGCCTTTCAAACAAATATTTGTTGATCATCATAAGTCAGGAAATTACTAAAGCTAGATAGTGATTCGCTTAAACTTGTAATTATGCACAAGCAGAGTTATAAAAAAGCATTTGAAACAACTGGAACTGTAAAAAACAAGCTGGACAGGGACCCACGTTTATCCTGAAACCACACACATTAAGACGGAAGGTAAGGGAGGGGAAAATATCTTCAAAGGTCACCCTTAGAGAAAAAAAACACTGCAACTATGTGCTTTGTTTAGATGAGACAAAGCTTGAGCATTTTGGCAACAACATCTCATGCCCACTGTGAAGTACGGCAGAGGATCTGTAATTCTGTGAGCCTGATTCTGTTTCAGAGGACCTTTAACATTGTTAAAGTGCATGGCATCAAGAACTCTAATTTTTAATCTGGAGATTTTAAATAAAATCTGATTGATTGGGTCACTCAGCAGTATAGTGATCAAAATCATATGGCCAAATCAACACAGAAATTGTTCTGTGTTAAAACAAAATCCACCTTCTTTAATGGTGATTTCAGATAAATCCTACAGAAATTATTTTGTTATGCCTTATCTCCTTTGTTTTAGATATTGTTATGCATTGTATGCACTTAATGTTCAACTGAGACATTTTACCCAGATATTTAAACAGTAAAATAAAAAGCCTGTGTGAGCTTGAGAGAACATCAAAGAGGACGTTGGACACTGGTCAAGCTGGAGAGATTGGGAAAGGACGAATGGGTAATGATGTCCATATTTGTATGCCTCAGCCCCGTAAAAAGGTTTAAGGAAGAGACTGAGTGCCGTCCTAATGGAAAAAGACGGCTATAAAAGCTACAGACAACAGCAAAGCAACAACTGTGACACACGTGATGTAAAAAATGAATTTCTTGAGATTTTGTTACCCCAGTAAATAAATGTACTGGAATTAAAGGTAGGATTTTTTAAATATGTCACTGTAGTAAAATATGACTCTTTACCTGGAGTGCCATGCACTTAAACAGCCAACATACCCAACTTAGCAATACCATTACAACCAAACAATTAACCATAAGTCTAACTTTGATATTAAAACAGGACTGACCAGTGAGGACGAAAACAAAGAATAAAAAGAAAGAATTATGTTTCGCTTTAAAAATCTGTTTGGTCCCAGTAACCAAACACCAGGATAAACATTGTACAATGGGTAGGTTACCAAACAGCATATCTATAGCTCAAAAAATGTGAGATTTTCAAAATTTAGCTCACCAATTTAAAGCTATTTTGTTTAGAATTAGAAATAATTGAGAGTTTTCCTCTACTAATTCCCAATATAATTTAGAGACAAGATCATGCAGGAACAATATTTGTGCGCACAAAATAAGGTAAAACATAAAAGCTGATATAATCCATTACTGTGCCGTCCAAACTCTTGCAGCACAGCATCTTTTTGTTTTCTTAACCACTAGTATATAAAGTTCCTCCTGAGGGACAACACAGTCCTGAAATGAACTGAACTGAACAGAAACCATCATCTGCATGTATGTATGAGGCTATCAAGTAGATAATTACCAACTATTAATAGTGTCAAACTGCTTATGAGGTAAAATTAAGTCTGATTGTTCTCTGAAATACTATCAATATCAGGAGTGTTATTATAATAAAAATAACAGTATTATTATTATTATTATTATTATTATTATTATTATTATTGATACCCTGGCATATTTAGGTTTAAAATAATTTTTTCTACATTTTTTTCGAACTGGAAGTGATATTTTGAAGTGGCTCTGCCAGTCCTGACTTGAGTCTCAGAGAGATTCTGTGGACTGTAAACTTTGTAAACTGTTTGCTCATATGAACAGTCCTCTTTGCAAGCTTTTTGTAGGTGGAGCCAGTCGAACAAAACTTGGGTCAACCTTTTCATCTTGGCAGACAGCCTGAGATCTGGGTAAGTGCTGTCAAGGTCAAACGGGCTCAAACGACAAACAGTGGACCGACTGACTGGTGCAACTGAATGAGTAACTGTTTGGCATATTGATAACTGATAAAAGTACATTTAAAAAACAAATTTCCACAGAATATATATGCAAACAGTAGCACCTTCTTGATTATATCCTGACAATCTACAACTAGCCAGTTATGTCCTGAAAATACTCAGCACTACAATTCACTTCGCTGCTAATGTTGCACTAATTTCATGCAACCTGCTGCTTGCAGCCTAATTCCATGAATGCTTTCAAGCAGGCTAATTGCTGCAACATATCAGGTGGTGGCAGCCAATCCCATTAGGCCATGTTCGGTGTAGGCCCCACTCTGTGCACATCCACAGCGGCTCTGATCTGTTGACGAGATTATTCACAGAGCCTTAGATCAATCTGAGTAACAGGGACGAACCATGTTACATCATGATATAAGAAGGAGGGGAAAAAAATTAGCTTTGCACCACATTAATATGGATGAGCTGGTGTGAAAGCCTACTAATGATTTTTCCACTGTATGAATGGTGTGGGTAATTTTTTGGGGATAAAAAATTGCACGGAAAAATTCCGTGCAATTTTTCCTTTTGCATTATGCTACCTCACGTGCAATAACCTGTAAATATTCTGTATATATATATATATATATATATATATATATATTATATATACTATATATATATATATATATATATCTGTTTCCACCGGCACAGCCCTTTTTTAAACTTTTTTTGTATTTATTTTTTCTAAATTTGCACTACTTGCCTGCACTGTTTTTGTTCTGGTTTTTTTTTTTTTGGAAATTTCGTTGCACCCATGTGGAGCAATGACAAATAAAGAATTCTGATTCTGATTCTGATTCTAATAAAATGAGTTTCAGTGAGGTTGAACAGAATAGCCTCTTTAAACAAACCATCCTGTTTGGCAGATGATTAAGCTGGACCGAAGACCTCTTTGATCCTGAAAGCCTCACTAATATCCAGTTTTTCTCTTTAAAAGATGAGGCGTAATTTTGTCTTCGGTGGTAATAGATGTGTATAAAATCCTCTGTAGGCTCCATTACAGAAGGCTGCCAGCCACTGATAAGCTCAGATGGTTTTAGTCTAAGAGCTTTTCATTTGAGGGCAAAACAAATAAGTCCCTCTAATGATACGTTGAGGTGGAACCTTTGCCACTCTGTACAATAAAATGTACATTGATAACCACAGTTAAATTCTAAAAAACACCATCACACTTCCTTCCACCAAAAGCTATTTGACATTGGTAGAGAGGATGTGGCAGGTTTTTCATAGGTGCATGAGGTGACAGTAGAAAGAAACATCTCATTTCAACAGGAAAAAAAAACTCCAACTGAACAAGCTTAGAATGAGCATCCATCCTCTGTAACCAACTGGGGGTAAAGAGGAGAAAAAAAAAAAACACAAACAAAAAGGTACTCCTGGGCCAAGAGTACATTTTAGGGTAAATAAAATATAAACATAATATACATAATTATTAGCAGCAATAACTCTGTTCTAGCACATAGCAACTTTTCTCATAGCAAAACCTGCAGCAGCAAATAACATTGTAATATATTGTGAGCAGAGAGATGCCAACAAAATCTTAACTATAATGTTGTTATAGATGTGGGCAGAATTAGTACTGTAGCACAGTTGACTGTTACAGGAAGCTAGAAAAGTAGCAGTTTAAGGCTTTCATGAACCATTGCTTCAAAAACGAGGGATTGCTTACAATCAGTGTATTGATTTAAGCTATGTGGCAGTTGTTTACATCAATATTTATTGCAGTGATTGTGTTGCCGATTAATAGTCACCATAGTAGAAGTTCTTCTGGATATGATAAATATGTTGTTGGTGCTTTTAGGAAGCAAATGCGGTAAAATGACACAGCAGCCTGCAAGAGACACGTTGAGGTAATTATTTGTTTACTTTGTGTAGAATATTGAATTCTTATTAAGCACACACAGCTCCCCTGGAAAACCTGTATGATCATGTCTAGAAACATTTTTTGACTAAACATTGAATTTATTATTGGATAATAAACGAAAGAAAATGTCCTGAAAAGCCTTGCCAAATATTTGCTTGAGAATAAAACGTCTGGTTTACTTCTTGGCTCTTCAGTTGTTTTAATTAAGCCTACATAGACCTTTGGAAACAAAATGCCCCCCACCTCCAATCAAAGTGAGATCTAGACATGAACAGCAGGAGAAATGAATAATTACTTTAAAGCTGTCTTACATCTAAATACACTGTTCACTATAATTTAATTTCAGATTCCAGAATCCAGATTCTGATGAGGCCTCTGAAACCAGTTAAGATGCATTTTGCAATGCTGAGCTTCTTGCAAACATTGTAGCTACATGTATAAATGTGTCACTGCTGCTAAGCAAGAGGCAATGTGTCTAAGGTCAGTGTGTATTTTTCTGTGGCTTAATAGGGATTAAGAAGCGGGTCAGCTCTGCAGCAAAAGTCCTGACACACTGTCAGGTAACGGACCTAAACTGAAGATGTGCATGTAAACCTTACATCTGAAGACCTATTGGAGAACCCAGTCAGTTCATCCATAGACACATTTTATGTGCTCAGAGAATGTCCTCAAAGGAAACAGTGTTGTCACAATGCTAAAAAAGGATGTATGTCTTCATACGTCTTGCAAAATATCACAATTTCTCGTACTCGGACTGTATGTTTTGATCACCAATAGACCAACACAACAGCTTGTTTAGAGATGTAAATGGTGAATGGACTGAATTTATATAGCGCTTTTCCAGTCATACAGACCGCTCAAAGCACTTTACACTAGAGCCACATTCACCCAATCGCACTCACTAACGCTCACACATTCATACACCGATACGCAGATCGGTAGGCAACTTGAGGTTAAGTGCCTTGCACAGGGGCACATCGACATATGGCAGGAGGAAGCTGGAATCGAACCCACAACCTTCTAATTGCAAGACGACTACTCTTTCCACTGTCGCCTCGAGATGTAATCCTCCATATTCACGAAGAATCGTAGACCTTAAAGCACTGAACACAGGCATTAGCAACGAAAAGTCAGCATTAAACTAAATAGAAATGTCTCATGTCATTAAGTCTTCAGACCTTCATATCCAACTTTAACTTTCCTCATTAAAAAAGAGGTTGAAAGATTACATGTTTCTTCAGACTATACTTTTTAACAATTTTAACAAATTTTGGAGGGCCCAGCCAAAGTCTCAACTCTAATCTAATTGAGAACCTGTGGATGGAGTTAGAGATTAGGGTGATGACAATGTGGCGGTATAACCTCAAATACTTGCAACTCATCAAAAAAGCAGAATTGTCAAAATATAAGGGGAGACATGCAAAAAGTGGGTGAGCAATTAAAGGAAAGGGGGTGACTGCTTTAATGTAAATAAAGGCTTTTTATTGGTTATTTAGGATGGTATTGATAATTTTCAACGTACCATGTTTTATTAAAATATAAATAAAACTGAGATTATCAGAGAAATGTTTTTCAAAACTGATACATATTTTACATTGGTTTATTATCTGTTAAAATATTCCTGTCTCATTTTCTATCTGAAATAAACTTCTTGGGTGAAAAAGAATAATTATAACTCTAAATCTGCCAGAGGTATAATAAGTTATTGGCTTAGCTATATGGTGCACATGGAAAAGTGTCTGTAGTGGTCAAAGATACTAGAATGTAAATCTTGTAAGGACACTTTTTAATGTGAAAAAGAAAATCTGACTCTGTCCTTTTGGTTATATTACTGTTCACTCATATTCTTCATATTGTTGAACTGTCTGACTGTTATCAAATATTAGAAAACAGATAAGAAGAGGATGAAACGGCAGGCTGTATTAAAGATCATCAACATGTTCTCAAAATGTTAAATATATATAAATTAGCTAGGCTTCACATAAGAAATTTAAAAAAGATTAAAGAAAAATCAGAACCAGGACAGCTAAACCAGTGATTTTCCACCATTTATTTTTGAAGAGTGGCCTTGGGTTGCTGTTGCCTAACACCAGCAGTCAAAGGGTAAATCCCCCCAAGTAGTGCTCAGAGCAATGTAGAGATAGGAAATATCTAGCTAATATCTGCACCGACAGAAAGATGAACCGGTCAGACTTGGAAGAGTCCAAGACTGACCAAGTATTCAAAAATGGCTTGAGTTGCAGACTGGTGACTCTCCAAGTGACCCAAAACCTTCCTAAAACAAATTCTCCCTGCATGATTTAAGCATAAAGGTGTTGTTTTACCCATTAGAGGAGAACGGGGGAGCTGGTAAAACATGATCCAAGCAGGGCAGGTTGTTCATCTCCCAGCATGATTCTGACTCTGTACATCGAAGGCTCAATGGCCTGTAGTGGCGAAGGTAGGGCCTCGACCTCAATCCAGCTGAAAATCTGTTGATGGATTTATAGACAGCGCGCTTTGGCAGAGCATGAGTAGACCTGTGAGAAAAGAGATTATTATTCCCCTGTGTTGGTGCGGAAATCTGAGAAACCGTGGGTGTTGAGGGGATTTGTCATTTTTACAAATACTTATTTTCTTGTTTTTGTAATTTATTGTGCTGTTATATATAGCTGCTGTCAGTGTTTGTACTTGAAAGGGTAAAGAAAATGTGCAAATAAAGCTTCAAAAATACATTATTCACTGTGTTTTGATTGAAAAGGTCAAGTGGTGACTGCAGTCTGGTGCTGGGTTAAGTTTCACTGTTTCCTCATACCACAAGAGGGCGCATGTTCCCCACTGTTGTAGTTTTTTTCTAGAGCTTTAGTCATATGAATAAGTAAAAAGACACACACACACACACACACACACACACACACACACACACACACAAACACAGTCCATCCTGCTGAGAGTATTCATACATGTTTGACCCCATAAAACTCTTAGTTGGCAGTGAGATGGTTCAGTACATAACAGTCTCACCGTAAATTCGGAATAATGTGATCACGATTGTTTGTCTCTCTGTACTTATAACCCTTGCAGGATGTGCACAATGTCTTCTGGGCTGTAGGACCCAGAAAACAACAGAACAACTGAACCAAAGCAGTACTTTAATTTTGAATGTCCTTTAAGTCGTACATTTTTTTATTTTCCTATCAGTGGGAGCATTACCAAAGATTTTAACAATTTGTAGAGATTTCCTCTGAGGAGTTGCTGTTAAACTTTGGTTCTTTGTCACTTCAGTCATTTCATTTGATTTTTTTTTTTTTTTAGGGAAAGTAGCGTGGGTAGGCTGTTGCTCTTGTGTGGAAATGCCAAATAAAGTCTTACAAAATACCTTTGCAGCCTTTTGCAGCTTTAGGCTTTGTCTTTTTTCTAAAAAAGATCCAAAGAACTAAGGTTTAGTCAGGGTGTGCACACAATGAGTTGCATCTTCTTAACTTGGATCCCTAACTCCAAGCATTCAAGAATAAATATTGGAAAACATTTTTGGAGGAATGAAAATGAGAGGATATTGAGTAAAGAAGCTGATCAAAGATCTTAGTAATACAAAAATAGTTAAGACATCATTCTCCAAAGTAAAGATCAACACCCAGCCCAAAAACACGCTGAAATGTCTCAAAGAACTGCAATATCCTAAAACCTGTGTGAATACACTAAAGTGCTGCATAAACCAAATAGAAACACTGTTTTAAGAATAAACATGACTTTAATTATTGATTAGTGAGCTATAAAACTGTTCATCAAGAAAAAGGGTGAAAAAAGATCAGAGAAAACATAATTATTTGTAACAATTGTTTATGTACAGTTACAGCAATTATTCACACCCCAAACAGATTCAGATTTAAAGTAATCTTTTAATTTTACCAACATGATGACTGGAAGTAATATTGATGTTTTAGAAAAGCCCAGCCAAAGTCCTCACTTGAATCAGATGGAGAATCTGTGGAGGGGGCAAATGATTAGGGTGATGGCAAGCATCCTTTCCGGCCTGAAAGACTTGGAGCTCATCACCAAAGGTAAATGACCAGTTGAAACATGTCAAAAGCTAGTCAGTAATTGTAGTCAGGGTTTAACTGCTTTGATACCATCAAAATTGCCAGTCCTTTTGAGATTGTTGTATTTTCTTTTGAGTAAGGACTGCCTCATTTTGTCATGCCGTCTAGCTGAGTGCAGGTTGGTGTGAGCATGCAGTGCTGTGTTCTCTCTCCCTACAGGGTGCGACTTGCAGGTGCAACTCCACAGGTGTCCTCCATGAGGACTAATTAGGAGGGTTTTTATGGAGCTGGAACCTAGAGGGGGGCGTCAGACACACTCAGAGTGGTAATCTGGCCTGCGTTTGCCACCCATTGACTGATCTTTTGTTTCCAAGTCTTACCTGAGTCTCTGTTCCTTCTCTTGCAGGATTTCCAACGTTGGCTTCTCCCATGATCCAGGTGCTCCATGTCTACTCCGTTGGATCTCGCTGAAAGCACCTTGGAGAAAGACACCGGATTGTCAGTCTCCCTTCTGCTCCTGAAACCAGCCTCATGGAAACTGAAACCTATTCTCCCATCCATTCGCTCACCTGCCTGTCCACCCTCCACCTCATGCTGGAAACACCTTCTGAAAAGGATCCAGGTGACAGAGAGAGACACAGCTTTTTCCACAGAATCACACCTCCTGCCAAACTCATCCTCCCCAGAACTTTCAACTCCGACAGTCATCTTCGTCTCTACCCCCACGTTACTTACCATCCATCTGCTGTCAACCTCACAATTAGAAACAACAAAAAATTCTGGACACACTTACTTACACAACACTGACTGACTCTCCAAGCAATTCCTGTGAGGTAAATGTGTTTTTTAACTATACTTTACTTTAAGTTGATCAGAGTTTCTATAAATATTTAATAATTAATCCACAACGTTCTGACACAGATGCCAATTTCTCTTAACTACCTTTAAAAATGGCAAAGACAAGCAAGTAAGGCTGATGTGTGTCAATGCTCCTAAAAAGGAAGGAAACTACCAGAAGAAAATTACTACTTGCCAAAGCTAATTCATATCTACAAAGAAATAATGCGTTTAAAGCAACTGGAAGAAACAAGTCTGGGCATTTGGTAATTTCTAATGTGACACCTCTAATTGAGAGGTCTTACTTTATTC
Organism: Crenichthys baileyi; assembly: GCA_036173005.1. Lineage (NCBI taxonomy): Eukaryota > Metazoa > Chordata > Actinopteri > Cyprinodontiformes > Goodeidae > Crenichthys > Crenichthys baileyi. Next base: position 75,971 of record JAHHUM010001493.1, read on the forward strand.
TTCATACATTCTTTTAAGTTATCTGTACATGGTTTTTTTTTTCTGCCGAGGACACAGAACTGTGTGGGTAATGTCAACCAATGTTGTTTTTTACTTTATCACCAACTTTGACCATTTTGGGCACCATAATAGGCGTCTGCTAAGTGCACCACGCAGCAAGACTGTTTCTTAGTAGGTTGCTTTTTATCAGACTTTCAGACTCCTTTTGCTTTCTAACAACAAAAACTGAAAATACAAGTAGAAATGCACTAATAACAGATTTGTAGCTGATTTCTGATGTCCAGTTTTATAAAGTTTGAGTTTAACAGATACTGATTTCTCTTTAGCGACTATAAATAACTGCATTTAAGATATTTTCTTATTGGGAGCGGTCATTAAGTACATTCTGAGCAGAGGTAACTTAGGTGTGTCAAGTGTGGTACAACGGAGGACCCCGGAATGCAGACAAGCAGGCAGCATGACGGTAAGTAAAAAGTTTAAATCTTTGAATAACAGAAACTCACTCACTTAAAAGGCAGGAACACAACAGGCAAGCGAGGCAAGCATGACATAATCCAAATCAGAGACATGAGATGTGATGTTTGCACGATGACTGAACAGAACAGAAGTGTATAAATGGAACCAGGTGAAACAAGTAAACTAATTACAGATGCAAGTGGACCGAGTGAAGCTAATTTAGACAACAGACAGATGCAGGAATAAAAATGAAATGTGACCGAGACAAAAGCAGAAAACCAATAAAACAAACTAATAGAAACATAACTAGAAAAAACATGAAACCAATGCATAACCAGAAGCCCAATCCAAGAACACAACTTAGCAAAACATGAATACAAAAACCAGGAAAACAGAAGCATGATTCAAACCCCAACTAAAAATAAGACCAACAAAAACCCCAAAACACCCACAAATCATAACAAGGTGAGATGGCAGCTGCTGTAAAACAGGTTTTTGCTTAAAAAAAAAAATGAACTGTTTTGCATCCCATGCACAGTTAGCGCAGTTAGCATTGCTAAATGTAAAAATCAGCAGCTTTGGCAAACAGCATGGTGGGTCTGGTTGCCTTGTTGTGTCAGAGGCACATTTGCTCTACAAAAGGAAGAAAATGGGACATTAAACCTGGTCTGTTGTGTCACAGGTGGTTTAAGGCAGCAGATTGGGTAATTATAAACAGACCGAGGGGAAAGAACAAACGGCACAAGGCATATAGGGGGAAATAGGCATATTAATTGTGACAAAGGAAAAAAACGCAGAAAAATAGTAATTAAAAGTAAAATGCACAAACATGACGAAGTTTTGAGTTTCCAACCGGCCGCTAACCAGCGGTCAAGTTTTAGACATCAACTAATTCCTTGCGGCGTCTCTGAATGTCTGCCAGTGAAAGCAGTGATTTCAGTCACATTATGATACAGGATGTGTGAGCAGCGAATACAAGAGAGCAATCAGATGTGGGGAAACAACTGGCAGAAAGCAAGCAACGACTGGTCCCAGAGGATGTAACTGATATGCCAGTTTCAACATTATTATTTTAAACCTTTTTTGGAAGATATCGTCATGTTCAAATGCGATCGATGAATGTAAATTAGTTGTTTGAGGACTTTAAATTCAGTCCACATTTTTTCAGTGTTGAATTATGAAAGAGAAATAACTCAGTTTTAATCTGTGCGATCTGAATTTTGAGCCTGTTCTTGTTTAAACTGATCTTGCAGAGCAGGGTTTTAGCTGTGTTGTCTCTGTTTTACTAACACTGTGTAGGTAAGGCAGGTGTTGATTTTATCGCTTTACTGTGATGCTACTTTTCACCTTACTTTATAATTTAATGCAATCACATTGATTATTTATTATTAGAAGTTTGCTCTCCCCTACTCTGCACTACAGAGTGCAGATTTGTGGTCGTCATGGCAACAGCAGAACAGCGAGCGTGATTTGTAGTTGTGCGTGCCCGTAATATTTGTGTGGGGTTTTTTTTTTGTGCATGACGGGGGGGAACACAAGCCCCTTCATCAACCTCCACCCCCATCAACGTTGCAGCTCAGGCACCAGTGTCTTTTCGGAGGGGGCGGGGTCTGTTTCTCTGCAGAGGGATGCTGATGCTGGACCACTGAGTCTGGAAGTCCCTGCTCACACACTCACGTTAACTGCAGTAAGACTCCCTCAAGACTCTCTCTCCTGTCTATCCTCCTCCTTCTTCTCCTCTCCTTCCGTACTCGTCCAGCATCTCTTCGTCCTCCACAGCTCAGCCTGACTCACTCAGTTTTCTTCCTCTTCTTCCTCACATTCGAGCCAAGCCGAGTGACACGACCTGGGATCATGTCCTCCAACCTGCCCTCCGGGACCGCAGCCGGTGGCTCTGGGGCCAAAAGCAAGCCCCTTTCCTCATATATGAAGCGGGGCAGCCTGCAGTACACAGCCAGCACAGGTGAGTAGAGGAGGTGAGAAAAGTCTCACATGGACCTCAAATCCCATGTTTCCATTTAGACTGTTTTAGAAGATGAGTAACAGAAAAGGCTAACAGGGTAAAGAAGGCAGTGCATTACTTTTGTTTTAGTTGGAAGAGGTTTGCAGTAGTTGAAATGCAAACCTGTTGATCATAGGAAGGCTGTTATCTGGGGAAGATTTCAGATATTATACTCTGCAGTTTAATACTTGTGTAAAGCCTTTCTGTTTTTCTTTTTCAGGCTTTCTGGCTTGTTTATAGAATAGACAAAACATTTTTCAGTTTCACAGAGCTCATTTGCACTCCGATACACCACAGCAGTGGATGTTAAATGACTTGTTTCTCAGGTGAACACACTATGTTGCTAGCTGCCATGTTTAAAACTGAATAATCACTTGGCTATAGGACGACTGCTTTTAAGGCATTTTGCAAATAGATTACATACTTTTTTTTTTCTTGAGAGCACAAACTTGATGAGTGGGTTTTTTGCTCAATTGGTTAACTGCATAGAGAGAATATGTATGTTGGTACCTCAGGACTTTGTCCTCGGCTGAAAGAGAGGATTAGTCTCCACTCTGATATATGCACATGTCGGTCAGCCTTTTATCCGAACCACAAAGAGGAGGCGTCATATCCTGCTCCAGCTACACTTTCTCTGAAATGCAAAACTTGTTCATTCATTCCAGTGATATGAGGCTGAGGGAACGACTCTGAAACAGAATGAAAGTATCCCTGTGTCCAGTCACTTTTTAAGACCTTATCTGTCTCATTTAGCGCCACATTTGGGCGTCTAGGGTTGCCTTTTCACGAGGAGAAACAAAATACCGGCAGATAATTTTCTGAACCACTGCAGGTTTTAGTTTTTTCTCAGCAAGAATATTCAGATTAGACAAGTGAAAAAACAGAGGGACAATTATAGGATTGTTTGGCGTTATCTAGTAAAAATGTATTGTAATTAATGGTATGGTTGTGATTTAACTTTTGCTGTTTCACTTACAAAGGCTCTCAGAAGTGTACAAACCTGTTAAAATGCCAGGTAACTGTTATACAAAAAAATAGACCACAATAAAATAATTTAAAAACCTTTTCCACATAAAATTAGACATTTACCCTGTATAATTAAACTATGAGATGAATAAATCTGCTCTAAGGAAAATGCACAATAGCCAGGTTGCATAAATGTGTACAGCCTTAAACTAATACTTTAATAAAATATGTTTTGATACAATATCAGCATTCAGTCTTCTGAAGTAGGATTATATCAACGGGCCACATCTTGATATGGTATTATTTGCAAAAGTTCTCCAAATCTGTAAGATCCAGTTGAAATATTTTGTTCACAGCCCTCTTCAGGTGACCCCTCAAGTTTTTTGTTGGATTCAGTTCGGGAGCGTTTCAAAACAATAGTTGTCTTGCATTAAATCATCCTTTTGTTGATTTGGATGTTTGCTTAGACTTATTGTAATGCTGAAAATTAACTCCGACCTCATCTTTAACTTTGTATCAGACACCTGAGTGTTTGGGGCAAAAATAACTTGGTTTTTGAAACTATTCATAACTTCATCCACCCTGACGAAAATCTCAGTCCCGTCTAAAGAAAGCTAATCCCAGAGCATGATGCTGCCACCCAAACATCTTTCAATGTCAGTATGGTGTTTTATTGGTGATGTTAAGAGTTGTTTTTTTGCCTTAAACATACATTTGGAATTGTGGCATCAGACCGTAACACATTCTGCCACAAGGATTGGAGAGTCGATGCATGTCTATATGTTTTCTTCAGAAGAAAAGACTTTTGTCTTGCAACCCTGCTCCTTAGTCCAGACAAAGGGAAAATCCAGGAGATTGTTGTCACATGTAAAACACAATCAGTACCTGTTCGAAATTATTGCAGCTCATCCTACTTCCTACTCTTGGGTTCAGGTTCATTTCAAAGCAGGTGTGAACTCAAGAACACTGAATACTGACACTGAATCAAAAGGGTGTGCACACGTGTGCAACAGGGTTATTGCACATTTAATTTTTTAATATTTTTTCCAATAATAAATGTGTTTGGTTTTCAATTGGATTGTATAAAATGGTTTTCCTATTATATGTGGAAAAGGTTTTGAAATAATCTATCAAACTCTCTCTTGTTAGATCACAATTCCTGACATTTTAACAGTGGTGTGTGTGTGTGTGTGTGTACACTAAAACCATTATTTTTCTATTGTTTCATGAGAGAAAAAACAGGAATGAAAGTAATTATGTACAGTTTAGTGGTAAAATTGCACTTCATAGTGTCATTGTAATTATAGCAAAGTAGCTTTCTTTGTAATGGTTTATGTTATCTTTAGAGCAGTGTTTGTGAGGTCCCGACTTTATACCTTGATAAAATCTGATGTCCATATGTCCCTCTTGATTTAGCATATATTCTCAAAATCTAGGATTATTTAAGTACATTTGCTCAAAAATGTTTTCATGTTCATATCACTATTGGGAACCGACAGTGGCATGCTGTGGCTTTAATTTATGGTCTATGTGCTCAATAGTTTTGTTACATTACTGACCTCTAATCCAACAGCAGGAGGCTGAGAAAATGAAAACATAATTATAAACATGCTCTCATGTCTGGTAAAATAATTGCAGAGATGCTGCTTTGGTTGAGACACCTTTCTATTACCTCCTCAGCTCTACAGAAAGCACATACTGTCTATGGATTCAGTTCTGAAGCCTTCAGGGTTTAAATGTAGACACTCTCTGCAGAGGCACATGAAAAACAACATTCACATTTGATGTTAAAGCTGCAGGGAACCATCTGAGTAAGCAAATATGACATTTAGGTGGCTCATCTCTTTTGTTACATGCTTTTTTTGCAAAGGCACTCGTGTAGTTGGGGGGGGCAGATTGTACAGTATTATAACTGTGAATGCAGCAAAATCACACTGGAGAGATTTCATGATTTAAATGCATTAAATCAGATAGTTAACTATCGTCTTGTCAAATGATTAATTAGTCTTTAAAGGATTTGTTTCTGCTGCATGCTCTTTCAATTGAAATATAAATATAGATTGCGTAACACCTTTCAACCTGGCTGATAAACAACACCTGCATGCAGCAAAAGCGGATAATCCCCTTTAACAAGTCAACTAGCTCAGCTGAAGGGGAGTACATGTGAGAATATGTTGCAGGATCAAAAAAACACAGAGCTGAAATGCAGTATCTGCAGTCTTTGTGCAGCAGATTTGTGGAAAGTGTTCGTATATATTATATCATTGCAGGGTGAAGCTCAGTAAAGAGCAGGTTTGGATGAAGCTCTTATCTGGGTCTGAAAAAGGTAGTTCTGAGATTAGAGACACCCACTCACCAGTGCGCCCACGCCAAGCTGAAACAATTTGGACGTGTTGAACCTCTAAAATGTGTGCAAATGGCTGTAAATTAATGCAGCAGTAGATATTTACTTAAGTGATAACAGCTGTCTGACATTAATTCAGGGTAAAATCATTTGGTGGAAAATGCTTTAATAGCAGGCTGAAAAATATAACATTATACATTACAGAGCCTTGCAAAAGTTTTCATATACCTTGAACCTTTTCACATATTGTCACATTACAACCACAAACTTCAATTTTTTATACTTTGATTATATGTGATATACCAACTCCAAGGGGTGCATATTTCCGAAGTAGAAGGAAAATCATACAAGGTTTAAAACATTTTGTACAAATAAAATGTGGCATGCATTTGTTTTCAGCACCCCCAGAGTCAACGCTTTGTAGAACCACATTTGTCTGCAATTACAGCTACAGTTGCAAACATCAAGAAAACCATAAATTGTATCCATGCGTCTTTGATAAATAGCTTAAGGTCAGTAAAATTGAATAAATGTTATCTCTTAACAGTAATTTTCAGGTCCTGCCACAGATTCTCAATTGACTTTTAGTCTGGGTTTTGACTGGGCCATTCTAATATAAAAATATGCTGTCATCTAAACCATTTCATTATAGCTCTGGCTGTATGTTTAGGGTTATTTTCCTGTTGGAAGGTGAACCCCCTCCCAGTTTTACCTTGGTTCTGAGACTGCAGCATCTAAGAGGTTTTCTTACAGTACTGTCCTGTTTTTAGCTGGATCCATCTTTTCAGATTGTCCCTAACATGTCTGCTGTGTTCCTTGGTGCTGTTTATATTCACCAATGTTCTCCAACGAACCTCTCAGGCCTTCACAGAACAGCTGTATTCATGGTGAAATGAAATTACACAAACTATGTTTAGTAATTACGTGATTTCTGAAAGCTACTAGTTGACCTGGATATTATTTACGGTATCACAGTAAAAGGAAGTTGAATACAAATGCATGGCACATTATTCACATTTGTAAAAAATGGGACATTTATGGCCTGTGGCAAAATGTTAAAAACTTCAAGGTGTATGAACAATTTTTCAAGGCCCTGTAAGTACCCACTTTAATCGGTTTACTAATTCAGAATGATCAGTCAGGAAGCAACGTAGGCCAATAACTGACCTTTGATCATGCTGGGCTTCACCCACATGTTGTTCACACCTCTTTTACCTGTGTCACACGTTGTCATCGCTACAATGCCACACAGATGTCACAGTGTGGGTCACAGACAAACTCTGTAATGCCACTGTAACATGAATCTAATCTATATTAAGAAGACAAATTTTTTTTTAAATGATTAACCAAGAGAATCCCGCCCTAACACACCTTCATCTGACAACCTGTGTTTAGACAGACCTCCTTTTAAGTTTCCCTCCTGCTGTTCTGATGATCCAACATCTGGAGTGACATGGTCTAAGAGGGTGGGTCACTTTTCTGTTGTCTTGGTGCTTGATAGTGTTGTGATGCAGTCAATAACCACACAGATACCTGATAGCAGCTGCTGGTTGCACTCAGAGAGACTCAGTCGTGTTTGAAAGGTACAGTTCTGTTTAGGACATTAGATTGTATTTTTTTGATGTCTGAAAGAATTTGTTTTGTTTCCAACCTTTAGCTTTAATTTTTAACTATTCTTTGTTTAATTTACTATCCAACACAAAATGTTGTGAGTTTAGCCTATAAACACTAAACTATCTAAAATTTTAACCAAACTAAATGGGAAATTTTATAGATGACAGCATGGAGGAAGTGTGGGAAATACCTGTCAATGTTCCATTTTCAAACAGCTTCATGTACTTCTCAGATGAATCGTTAAGAGCTGCAGTACTGATGATTACTTGACTGACTAAAAACATCCATAACGCACTGTAAACCACTTTCATTTGTATGTAGAGATTTGATGGAAATGCATTAATATGACTAGTTTTTCAAATATTCATGCATCAAAATGAATCATTATAAAAGCGGTTGTTTGGCTGTGATGCCCTGATAGACCATTAGAGAGCGCCTGCTCTGAATAAATCCCATTTTTCAATGTTACACTCTGCTCACAGACTGAAAACTGTTTAGAGCTCTTGAAAACCAATTTGTATTTGAGTAGCGTCTGAGATTAACCTACATTAGAATTGAGAACATTTATTTTCTGGTGCTCTGAACAGGTGGGTTTACTTTTTTGGTGAATGTAAAACACAAAATATCCTGAGTGTGACTTCAGTGATGTCCTGCCTGTCATAAAATGGTGGTTTTGGGTTGGACCAAGGTGCAGAGCAGAGCGAGGGAGCCGCATGGTGAGTAGAAGAGTTATTTTTAATAATAATAATAAACAAGAGACATACAAAAAGGGCAAGACACAGAACATGGGCAGGGAAGATTTACAGGGCAGTTTTCAGGAGGAACCGGTGGAGAACAATGAAATCAGAGGATATAAATACTGAGGTAGGTTGGAGAATGGATCAATGAACCAGGGGAACTAATCAGGAGGAATATGAGGCAGCTGGTGACAAGGAATGCAGAGTAACTGAAAGGGGGAGGCTGATTAACACAGATGAGCAGGGAATAAAACACAACTCAATATACAGTAATATAAGTAGTTAAAAAAAGAGCTAAAGAACATCAACAGGGAGGAGCCAGATGTATAAGGTGATACAAACTAAAACATCTAAACACCAGAATGAAACTAATAAATCTGAATGAACTGAAATAAAGCGAGTGAAGTGCACAGAAAGTAAACATAACATGAACCCAAGCACAGGCATATGATGACACAGCCTATCAGGATGGCTATGGAGTAGGGATATTTATCTCCACCAAGGAGGTTGTTCTTCGTTGCCGTTGGTCTGTCTGTCTGTCTGTTTGCAAAATAACTCAAAAGGTTATGAATGGATTTTGATGAAATGTTCAGACAAGGTGCGTATAAGGACAAGGAACAGATAATTAGATTTTGGTGGTGATGAGAAGCACCATCTGGATCCAGGATTTTTTTGAAAAATTCATTATCATTGTGAGACCACGGTGTGACAACTTGGAATTCCCACATGGTTCCTCATCCTGTCAACAGCTGACATGCAGTGCCCTTGGCAGAGGTCTGCAACATCGGAGTGCCTTTCTAGTTTTTACTTTTTTTATTTCAGTCATGTGGAATTGCAGAGAGTTTCTGTGGAGGCCTCCATACTGTTATATTATATTCAGAAGGTAAAAGTTAAGTTTTTTTTTTATTATTTAATTCAATTCAAAAATACTTCAGCAGAACTGCAGCTTAAGTATTACTGAACTGACAAGCAGGATAGACAAAACACAAGAACTGAAGCAGTGAGATCAAATGGACTGAAAACAATCAAGAAGCAAGAAACAACACAGGAACAAATAGTTAATAGTTCACAATGGGTGAACAGTGTCTTAACCAGAAAGAAATGAGGCGGGATAAAAATAACAGGCTCAAAAAATAATACAGAAAGTAAAGCAGGGAAGATTGCAGGGCTATGAAAAAGTACTCTCTCCCCTTATTGATTTGTTCTGTCTTTGGATCTCTGAAAAAATTAAATGTTTCAGTGCTGCACTTAGTGGGAACAGCTGCCATCAACAGTTTGTGATAAATGACAATTAATCTGTTAAATTTCACTGGAGGAATTTTGGTCCACTCTTCTTTGCAGAGTTGTTTAAATTCAGCCACAGTGGAGGGTTTGTTCAGGATGAAGGTTGTGCTGCAGCATCTGAATGGGATTTACGTCTATTGACTTTGAATAGGCCACTACAAAACCCTCATTTTGGTCTTTTTAAGCCCCTCAGAGCAGGTGTCATTTACACCATTGTCTTTCTACATAAACCAAGTGTGCTTTAGCTTAAGGTCGTGCACTGTTAATCGGACCTTCTTCTGCAAGGAATTTTGTATGTACCCCATTCCAGAGAAGATGAGTAAATATTAAATAAAAAAAAAATTGTAGGCAACCCACCTGAAAAAGGCAAAGGACAATTAATAACATAATAATAATAACATAAACAATTCAGTAAAGAAACTCTAAACCCAAACTATCCAACCCTGTTAAATCACTATTCATTATGATGAATTGATCAATGTTCTTTAATCCCTACTGAACATAAAAAGAAAAAGAAGCTTTCTGCATGAAGTTTGAATGTTCTCTCCATACACCATGGAGTTCTCTTTGGCTCTTCCAACTTCCCTCCAATGTCCAAAAACATGCAGGGCAGGTTAATTAGTCTCTCTACATTACCCTTAGCAGTGAGAGTGTGTGTGCCTGGTTGTTTGTCCTGTGTGTGTCTTTGCGTTGTCCTGTGATGGATTAGCAACCAGTCCAGATGTACCCTGCCTCTTGTCCAATGACCACTGGAGATAGGCACCAGCACTCCACCACCCTGCATGGATAAGCAGGTATAAACAAACAATTGATGGAAGTATGGAAAATAACCTGGACAAAAAAGCTGGTGCACAAAATTGTATGTTTTGTGGAGGCTCCTTATGCAGCAATAGTTTTTAACAAGTGAGTCCTTCTATCTTAGCCTTGAAGAGAGCAGTCTTCTGCACTTTGAAAATTTTCAGATTTTTCAATGACAGTCCATAGGATTAAGATCTGGGCCCAAAAACAACCATCAAAGAAGAGACCAGCGTTTTAGTGCAATAAGCTGTGTGTGTTATACTGATGAAGAACCCATGAGCTGCAACTAAGGCTGAGTTTCTGATGCTGGGTAGTGTCACAGTGATTTGCTTTGTAGTCTTGGGACTACGCTATGCTGTGCTGCAGCAAAACCTTCATCCCCATAGCAAAACCAAGCTTCCTCCTTTGTTGCAAAGAAAGTATGATATTTTGTTTCATTGAAAGAGTACTTTTTAAGTTGTGACTGACCAAATAGCTACATTTTCTTCTTCATCAGTCTAAAGAATTTCTTCTAGTCAGCATGCATTTTAATTAATTCCAGGTATTTGTAAGTCAAAGGTAGACCACCCCAGGGTGGTTTTTCCCATGGAGACCCTTTATGGTTCAAAATATGATGCATTTTGCAATCAGAAGGTTATGCATCTTGTCTTTGAACTTAGTCTATAATGGATTTATTTTGGATGGTTTCCTTAGCTCTGTTTGTATGCCATTTTACTACTATTAATCTGATCTTGCTCTTGCTTGCTTGTCCTACATGCCATTATACTTTTTAGTAATGGCAGATATAGTCACAGGAACATGAAGCTTCAAGGATCTGGTCTTGTAGCATTTACCTTTGCCATTGACATGCTGTGTCTAATCTTTTTTTCAGAGCTGCTTTCACCTTTGCTTTCTCTGGTCCTGTCATGCAGGACCAGAGAAAGCAAGTATGTATAGACTAATACATACTACAGTGTGTTGTGCCCCAGCCATGGATGAAACAAGGATTGAACTGTACACAAACAAAGAGCGCGGTGAAAACTCTGAATCCCTAAATGCATCACATTAACCTACCTTTGTACAGCCCAGAAGGGAGGAGTCACAACTGGTTATTGCAAACCAAAACACCAAAAGTAATTATCTCCTGTATGTGCATCCAGCAAATTACCGGGGTACCTTCTTCACTCCGGTTCTAAGTAACAGGACTGAAGTGTCTGGGCAGAGAAAATTTGTTAGGATAAAAAATATTGCACATATATTTCCCTGAAAACATACAAAACAATACCACCGTGAAACAACGTTTTTGGTTCAGAAATATATTGACGGTCTTTAAGCTAAACCTTGTGTGAAGGAGGGAGCAGGCAGAGAGCAGCTGGCTGTATTCAGACTGCCTGCATCGGGTCAAATAGCTGGAAGATCCCGCTGAATCTGCATAGAACAAGTATCCAAACTAACCTAAAACTAACTTCACCGCTGTCAGAAGTCTACAATTTTGTACTTTAAAGTCCTTGTCCTAGTTATTGCCATGGCTGAGACAAAAACTTACACATAAGCCCAAAATTGTAACTTCTTCAGGCAAACTTTGGAGCTTCACCAGTCCAGACAGCAGCGTCTCTTCTCCTCATTCCCCTGCAACACCCCCTCAAATACAAAACCCCTGTGCCTTATTTTTTAAGTTCTGGCTGGGCTGTGGTCATTTCAGCCAGGCCTTCTCATCCTTACCTCATGTCCTAAACCTTTTGGAAAGCCTTCACAGAAGAGTTGAAGCTGTCATATTGTAGCTGCAAAGGGTAGACTAATATGATATTAAATAATTTGGCTTAAGAACAGGATGTTACTCAGGTTAATGTCTGTAAAGGCAAGTGACTCGATACCTTAGGCAGTATGGTGTAAGTCAACACTGTTTGGAGAGGAAAACAATACTGCAACCTTAATGAGAACAATGTCTGCCTCTTTAAGTTGATTTACGTGAGAGTGCAGATTACACGTTGAACACATTCTCCCACTGAGACGTCTACTATTTATCAGACCAAAAAAAAAAAACAAGGAATTGTCAGATCTTACAGCTGAGACGGCGCCGTTTTGTTCAGAGACACACATGACACAAACATCCCGAACACATGGTCCCTTCAGCAAAACACAGCACAGACGACTGAGCGGAGAAGAGAGGGGTGCTGGTCAGGCAATTCAACCCCAAAGAGTCAGTATTTTCTGCTGATGCTCTTCGTCTCCCCCCGCCTTCTCATCTTCCTGTGGTATAGTCCAGATGGATGTCAGAGGCTTTTAAATGAGGAAGATCAGCTCCAGAGGCAGCTAGTGCAGCGACAGCTGGCCTGAACCAGGAGGCAGACAGAGCAGAGGGGGGCTGTGTGGGGGAGTTAATGGATCTGCCGGACCTGTTCTGTGTATGTATGACAGGGTCAGATTATGGATGGCAGCAGAGATGACTGATGGTTGACTCTGTGAGTGCATTGATGTACAGGCACATATGTGAGCGAGTGTATTTGCAGTTTTTGACTTGGAGTGTTTCTTTCTTGTTTCTCTCCATCACTCCCTGCCTCTCATCATGTTTAACCCATGCTGAAAGGACAGCAGTCGCCATCCTGGGACATTTGCTATTTGGCATGCTCCATCTCCCAGCCAGGACAGTGTCTCTTTCCCTCCTTCCATCTCTCTGTCCTCCCTTGGCTCTGCTAGCTGCTGGTTAAAACTGGCTCTGAGGAGACAGGTACGCTCTACTACCCTTAATGCCTCATTACAAAAGAGCCCCAAATAACCTCTTTTATTCCTCTTCCTTTTTCCCAATCACCACCACTCTCCTCTCCTCTGCCTGTCCTCTGATGGCTTTGTGTAAGAGCCCCAAGCAGTGCTGTCTTTAGAGTGCTGAAGAGACAGTGTGCTGATTGATCGCCCCACAAACTTGTGCTTCCTTGTGCATTTCCAGAGTGGGTAAAAAGGTGCAAGTGCGCACAAGGAATAAGCCCAGATCGATAATGCCTGCAACTTGCTGAAGCTGTGGGATCTTAGATGGGCTGTAAAGCTGGATAGCATCCTGGCTTTTAGTATTTATTAGTTTCCACAGGGAAGGCTGAAAAGCAGAAAAAGAGAAGAGGTTGTTCATATAACAGTTCTGGCCTGTGGGCATGCACGTAATACTGCTGTTGAGATAAAAAAAAAAAAACATCTCTGGGGATAGAACGAGTTTCAGAGTTGTCAGATGGATGTTGAACCATAAGGAAACAGGTGTTTAAATGCTGCTTAATTGTCATAATATGCAGGTCTACTAAAGGATTGTAAGTAGCTAAAATTTACCAGTTGGACAAAATGCAGAAGTACCAGAGACAGTTAGCATTCAGTCAGTTTGAAACACATTTTTTAGTACAAATGACATGAATAATATGTATAATTTGAAAATTCTTGCTTCTTCCATTTTGTTTGACAATTTTACTGAAAAGCTTTTTCAAATTTGACCCACTAAGCATCATAAATAAATCAAATTCTGCTCTGAGTTTACCTCTTCTACGGCATTGTTAGTCTCCAATGTCCCATAGCAATCCCTCATCTGTGAGAATACGCAGGTTTTACTGTGAGACATTTACCACAGAGGCAATGAGTCACAGCCATTATTGTAAATATTAGAAATCCACAGATGCAGGTAGGCTATCGTGGTTTGTAGAGTGGCTTGGTTGGTGGTAACGCCAGAGAGAGTAAGGGAGGATGTTGGAATTTACTTATGTTGAACATTTATTCTGATTAGTAGTAGAGAAGGGGTCTGGGTTTGACGGTAAACATTTCCAGACATATATAAGGAGAAAAATATGCAGATCTTGAAGTTTACAAGTTGTTTCGTAACTCCTAACATTGAGTCCCTTGGCTATTAAGATCATATGTCTTTCTACCTGTCTTCTGTATCTCATTTGATTTTTACAGGAGTCAGGAATCATCTTGGTCTCCATACCAAATAAAATATACACTCACTGGTCACTCTATTAGGTACACCTTGTTCTCAGAATTGCTTTATTTCTTTGTTTAATAGATTCAATAAACTATTGGAAACATTCCTCAGAGATTTCTGTCCATATCCCCAATGAAAATATCATACAGTTCCTGCAGATTTGTTGGCTCTACAACCATTATGTTAATCTCTCATTCCACCGCATCTCAAAGATGCTCAATTGTGCAAGAAACCAGAGTGAGATGATCTGAGCTTTGCAACATGTTGCTGTATCCTACTGAAAGTACATTTTAGAAGGTTAAACCTGAGAGATGGTTTTGGGTGCAAATCCCAGCTCTTTCTGACATATTCATACACTGTGACACCAACATCCACAGCATGTTAAAAGTCATTTAAATCCCCTTTCATTCCCATTCTGATCCTCTGTTTGAACTTCAGCAAGTTATCTGTGTGGATCCCTAAATGATCTGAGTTTCTGACAAGTGTTTGATGGATTCACAGTTCGTGTTAAAGTAATTGAACAAGTCTGCCTACTAAAGCGCCCCCTGGGGCCTCATGTGCAGCTGTCATACTAAACTTTGCGGTAGGGAGAAATTCAGAAACTTGCGGCGCACAAAAAAGCCGGATTTATAAAACCATGTGTGCATGTGTCACCACACATGTTCCTTCATAGATCCCACTTTGCGTGGAATCGGGGTCAGTTGAACATGCATCTTATACCGCCCGCCGCCCCTGGCCCAAGTACATTTGCAAAGTAGTATAAATATCCGGAAGGCATCCACCACATGCCCGAATAACCATGGCAATGGTGCTGTTGCAGTCACAGAAAGACTTTGTCTACACACCATGAAGGATAATTGTAGTGAATTACAGCAAACTAACAACTTCTTGACAAACTTAATTATAGCTCAATGCAAATCATCATGACATGAATATGCCTTTTATATTTCTAATAGGAAAACTATCACCACACACTCTATGTGAAGTACTTTATAAGCCAGCCATCGTGCAGGGAACCTGCTTAGCAGTATGAGTCTATAGCTCAGATTACATTTGGAAATCAGCTCCTTGCTGCAAATGAGAGCCACAGTTTAGGGGACATATGGATGAGGCCGTCCCGTATGGCTGGCATGGCACAGCTCATGGGTGTTTAATACCTGACCCATCTGTCAGCTCCCTCTGAAAAGTTCCTGTTGAGACGACTGCACCGTCTTGAGAACTTGAACTGGTACCGGCAACACATGGTTCCTCCTGGTTTTCCTCTGTTACACTGTGGCCAGTTGCGTACAGAGCTCCAGAGTAATTGCCCTGGGCAATCTGAAGGCATATTTCAGTGTTTAGTTTGGTTTTAGTTTAGTTTAGGTTTTAGGTTTAGTTTTAGGACTTTAAAGTTTGTTACTGTTGATTGAAAAAGTTTGTGTGGCTGCTGCACATTTTCACAGCAGGTCAAAAGTTTTCGTGGAATAGCGCACCCTTTCATGCAACATTAATTTTTATACATACTGGGTTGTGCATGAAACATTTACTCCGTAAGGTTTTTGTGCGTAGGTACCATTTATACATGAGGCCCCCTGGTGAGTGTACATCTACAGCCTTTCTCTCAGCAGTCTGAACCCTATTTAACCTTATTATGACTCAGTAGGTATGGAGCAATAAGGGTTGCCTGTTATTCAGCATGTCTTGGATCGTTGGATCCAACTCATTTTGCAGGAGAACTCTAATCAATGAAACCTTCATGCAGCCAGATTACTTCCGAGTGAAACACTGATGGCTTTAATTTCAGAGCGGTTTGCTCTCTGACCGAGAGGGGATGAGTCGTTATATAACCATAAACGCTACTGATCCAAATATAGCACACATTTGGGGCTTAGCTCCAGGTCTGGAAGCACTGGCTGGGCTCAGCCTTACTGCAGCCCATTGTGGATGTTGCATCCTGCCCTCCACACCAGTGTCTGGTGTCATTAAGGCGGTTTAATATGCATTGGACTGACAGCAGAAATAACATCTTTGACTGCCACTGCACAGATGTGCCTGATCTTATAAACAAGGGATAAACAGGGGATCTTATAAACAGTTTAGCATGCTTTTGTATTTTTTTGTATATATTCAGCCTTGTTTTATATCTTAAATTTAAGGATTTTGTAAAAATCCAAGGTTTTTTTTATTTCTTTTTGACTACAGTAATATTGATGTTAGGTTTTGTAACTTAGAATATATAACACTGGGCAAAGGACATGAAATGAAATGAAAATTAGTCTTTTGATTAAATAAGGGACATGTAGATTTACACTTCAGTCCATTGACTGATGAATTGCTTTTTGGTTCTGTTTCTTAGGACCCAATGTTCTGTATGTTTTAGATGTTTTCTTGCTTACACACATCTGACGGAATTATCTCTCTAGCAGGTGAAGTTTGGGAGACAACTGGCAACATTAAGTATTAATGAGTCATAAATTAAGAAATATGACCTATATTTTGATATGGTAAACCAATGATATTTGTTTGAATTATAGCTGATTTTTAGGACTAATTTTAAACTAAATGTAGCTGTAAACACATTTAATAGTCTTGTTAAATCAGTATGTGGCTAACAAAGCAAAAACTGGCAAATAAATTAGCAAGTATTCATTGGGGGTCATACTCAGGATCTCCTGCGCTGTAATAAAGGGTTCCTGACCTCTAAGCTACTGAGATGCCACATATTGTAAAGGTGCTATAGTAATACTTAAGACCACTAATGCTGTTTCATTTGATGAGAAGGTTATCCATGGTGCACATACATCGAGAGGTGAGAGGTAGGCTGCACCGTGGAGAGATCGCAAGTCTATCACAGGGCAACAAATCAAAACGACTTTGCAAAACATATCATACAATAACATGTTTAAAATATGTATTGATGTTTCATTTAAAATTATTGTTTTATCAAACATTTCCTGAATCTTTAAAATTAAAATAGCTTCAGGAACGGGGTAATTTAAGTTAAATGTCTTATGTAAGAGTTTTGCTAACTCAGCTTACAACTTTCTTGAAAACGTTCCTAAGTTGGATATTTCTTATTCTTGGATATTATTTATATAGGGGAAATCTGTGTTTCTCTCCTTGTTCCTCAGAGTCTCCAGTCTATGTTTTGACATTGCTGCCATGTGGTCCGAGCTAACTTGTTCTCTGTGTTGAGTGGGATGTGTTGATTGGACGGTGTTAGGCAGAATGTGATAAAAATGTGTGGTGGGTTGAGGGCTATTAGTTTTTAACAGCCATTTTTTCTGCATCTCCTGGCTTTTTTATTTTAACACTGTGCATCCTTTCTGGCCTCTTTCTGAACATGGTCTATAAATACTGAGGGACATCAGCTCCACTGACACTCCACCATGCATGCAATGAAATATTTAACATGATGATGAATATTTCATTGACAGGTGTATAGTTTCAGCCTAAAGATGGATATCTGTCTAAAAATACACCCATGGTGAGGAGATATACCAGTCTCCTGTCACTTTCTGTCTCTTAATAATAAAGTACTCACTTCCATCCTTGTCGCAAGGATTTTAATGTTTTGAAGGCCTCCTCATCTGCCCATGACATCTGAGTCTATGTAAACCAGGCTCTTGCAGGGCAACAGTGGCCTGTCTTCCTCCGTGCTGATGGGCTCTTTGCCTCAATGGTTCATTGTGTGTGAAGGCACAAACAGCCAATGAGTCCACTGAGTGGACCGTTTTGCTCACTGCTAAATGGGTTCATGTTGCAGAAATTACAAAGTGTAAGTTCTGAACTTTTTCCACAATACTCTTTTTTTTTTTATGCTAGGTTCCAGGTTTATTAAGATTATAAAAAGCTACTGTGTCAATGCTTGGCCTAAGAGATTTGACATGCTAAGGAAGTCCACACTGTATTTGGGGTTGCCAACAGTTTAAATTAAATACACCAAAGAATAATTACAGCATGTCCTATGTCTGGATGAGAGAAAGAACATTTGTGTGCAACAAAAAGAACTGTCTGGTTCAAGATCTGGCAATGAAATGGATGAGACAGCAAAGAGGTCTAATCTTTCACCAGCCTGCTGAGGTGTAAAGCCTTTCTGACAGGAACTTACCTACAAAACTAGTCTCATCATATACACCCCTTTTTTTATCTGTTCAGGCTTACAGCTCTTCATGTTTTTATATCTGAAATCAGAAAATATGTAAAAGAAAAAAAAAAGGTAAGGATAGCGCTGCCAAGAAAGCAGCTAAAAGTTTCAGAAAAAATAAATGTTACGTATGGAGCAACAAACCCAGGCATCAGTGCATTACAAAAAGGCCTCCCAAGAAAAAAACAATCTCCATCTTAAAGGTTGTTGTCATCATAAGGCAAAGAGTTGAAGTTGTAAAGGTCCCCCTTTTTCCTCTGACAGTAACGATGTTTGGGTCAAAACACTTGGTCGAGCCTTTCAATTTTAGTTTAATCAGATCACAGGACATGTTTCCAAATATCAAGGTAGGTAAGGACCAAGAGTACAAACTCTAATCTGGCTTTAATGTTGCTATTTGGATTGATGGCTTCTTCATCAATGAGTGACCTTCCAGTCCATGTTGGTACAGGACTTGTTTCATTGTGAATAATGAGACACACGTATCAGCTTCAGCAAGCATCTTCACAAGGTCTTGATTTACCCATTTTGCACCTAAACATGTTCATCTCTGGGACACAGAACCCGTCTCCTTCCTCAGTTGTATGATTGGTTGAATATTCCTATAGTGTTTATAATTTCATGCAATTATTTGAACTGGAGAGGGTAGCTTCCTTAGGTATCTGGAATTTGAACCCATGGATTAACCAGAGTTGTGGAGGTCCCTAATTGACTCCCTGATGTCTTGGCTTATTTTTTTAGATATTTCCATGATGTCACACAAGAAAGCAGTGTGATTGAGGTGTGGCCTTAAGATACATTTATAACTGGTTTGATTTCGTGCAAATGTTGTAGATTAACTTAAAAGAAGCTTACTGGCCTCCGATTTGAAAGCCATTTTAACAAGTTCTTTTAAAAGATCAATACCTCCTTATTTTGCCATTTAGCAAATAGAAATGTTTTGATAAATTACCTGAAAGAGAAAAGGTGTAGTCTGAATAAATGTTAGACGTGAGAAAAAAAACTCCATGTCAAAGTTGAAGTTGAATGTCTCTTTTAGTGCAGTGTATGTAAATATTTGGTTTCAACTGTATGATAAAACAGATAAACACACACTTAAAATAAAAAGTTTAAAGTTTGTGCCAAACCTATACAAAATAAATGGCAAAACCCCTTTTTTTTTTGCTAAGATGCCACTTTCCCTCCCTGTGTTTCTGCAGTTGAACTTCGTGGTCCTCGCCGCGTCCTCACTTCCCAGCATTCCTTACCTGGGATCCCAGTGGCACTGAAACAATCTATTGACCTGCGCACCTCCATGGACGGAAAATACAAGGAGATAGCTGAGGTCTGAACTCTCCCATTGAGCTAAACTAACATTAATAGGTTTCTTTTAAACTACAGTCAGTTTTACGTATTTCTTCTTCTGTGTGAAGGAGCTGTTCTCCCGCAGCCTGGTAGAGAGTGAGATGCGGAGCGCCCCCTATGAGTTTCCAGAGGACAGTCCCATCGAACAGCTGGAGGAGAAGCGCCACCGCCTTGAGCGGCAGATTAGCCAGGATGTCAAGTAAGTGACAGAAAGTAATGAAGTGTGTAATTAATGCAGCAACACAGGTGGTTTTGTTTGCAAAGCAAAGATCCCTAAGTGAGTTCGGCTCCTCTGTGTTCAGGTTCGAACCCGACATCCTCCTTCGAGCCAAACAGGAGTTCATGAAGACGGACAGTGCCACAGACCTGGAGTGAGTCTGCAAAGATTTCAGCATTAAAGAAATTTTGCTATCATTAGACAAACTTTCATAGGTTTATGGATCTGTTTTCAGACTCATGAAGGAGCAGAGCCAGGCTCCTAATAAGCAGGAGAGAGACGCGTTTCCAGAGAAGGAGTACCAGAGAGTCTCTATTTCTGGAGAGGAGAAATGTGGGGTGAGGAGCAAAAGTTTAAAATGAGACTTTCTGTGTTTCTTCGCCGTTAATGTAACACCTCCTCCCTCATAAAGATGTACTCTATCTTTACACCTTTTTTAATCCATTGCTGTTCTCTGCAGGTTCCGTTCACAGATCTATTGGATGCTGCCAAATGTGTGGTGAAGGCTCTGTTCATTAGACAAAAGTACATGGGTCTGTCGCTGCAGAGCTTCTGCAGGACCACGGCTCGCTACCTGCAGGAGCTGAGCGAGAGACCTCTGTACTTAGATATCTATGAGGAGGAGGAGGATTTTGCAGAGACCACAGAGACCAGCATCACTGCAGGTTGGCACGTACAGCATCACTTTTCTGTCATCACACTGTTATAAGCAAGAGAGAGGAGATTTTGAAATCTTTAGCTCCCGCTTCTGCTCCCCCTTCCCTCCTGAAGGAGCTACAATCCATGCCTCCTACATAAACATGCAGGGCCATCGGTGAGAGCATAACTGCACTGACCTGAAAATAAGAACAATAGGACGATATAGCCTGCCAAGGTTGAATGCTATACTAATAACTTAGCCTACATCACATACAATGTAAGATGAATCCCCTTTCGTTCTCCTCCCTCCTCTTTCACAGTTAGGTTGATGTTCAAACTACAGACTGACATTACATGTGATTTAGCTCTGGTTAGCATTCAAGCTAGGGTCGTACTGGCCTATTGTAAGGGAAGCATATTACAATTATTTACAGCATTATTTGTTTTTTAAAGAAACTCCTTATTATAACTCGCAAAAATACAATCAATTATTTAGTCTTTACCAGTTGAAAGGAAACTTTGACAACTCCTCATCACTTTTGAGACCTTGTCGATCACGAAGTTCACTCGATCTTTTAAAAGCATCTCCAGTGTAAATCTACTAAAAACTTTTGAACGTCTCACGGCAAGTTTTGTAGACGGACTTTTATATGATCTAAACTTTCATCATTCCCCTTCACTGCTGTATTTTCTGATAGTGCTGTTCTCAAAAAAGAGAGGTTTGTGAAACCCGTACTGATTACAACAAGGGTCCTTAATATTTCTGCAGCAGCTCTGTTAACTTAGTTTAGTTTCTTCTGTCATATATTGATGGCATTGGGGAGACTTTATAATAATATAATGTAATTTACCTGTAAATTGTTGCACATTATGATAAATGTTAAATGAAATTAGTTTCAAATTTACATGTAAAAAGATAAATGAATGAACACAAATTAAAAGAAATGTAACAGGAAGAACAGAGTATTCGCATATATACTAAGTGATTGCATTGTTGCTGACTCTTTCTGGTGGTTGATTCATATATTTTCTAATTGTTAGCTGGATGTAATAGCATTCACATGGCATGGAGGCCACAAGTTGAAGTTCCCCATTATATAGATTTTTAATACATGGACAAAATCTCTAAAGTTCACACCAGAGGGACCAATTTTCTCCAACAGAAGATGCTGCTAGTGAGCTCTTTGAAATATCTCACTTGCTGTCAAAGCTTTTGTTCTTTTGTTTAAGACTTCACCACGAGCGTCATTTGCATGTCTGCCTAGCAACTCATTTAGCACGTTTGAAACAACAAATGAGCACCTTTCGCTCAACTGTTTTTTCTGACCCCACCAGATGACCAGTTGGAGAAATTAGCACTTTTCAGGAGTGACAGCCTATAAAAGCACAATAGAAATCAGACATGCTTCAACATTGCACAATATATAAAATGAAATGTGTTACTTTTTGTCTTTTTTTCTTTTACATGTTTTATTTATTTAACATCAAAGTATGTGAAGCTACGGTGGTGGCCCCTCTGAATCTGATTATGAAATGCTAAATTACCACAGTAGTACTCTCTCAGTGAAATATACCCTGGCACCCCCACAGATTTTAAGCTCTACAATCTGTTACACACCCCTGAACATGTTGCCACAGTGTGTGGGCTGCTGAGCTGAGATTGAGCACGCTTTTCTGCCCCCTCACAGATGTCACAGTGCACCCACCTGCTTCTGACACACATCCGTACGAGAACCAGGACCCCACCAGCATGCCCCCTGATGTGGGTTACGGCTGTAAGATGGTGAACGGCGTCATGCATGTGTACACCAGCAGGGACATAATGGAAAAGTAAGACATTCCCTTGGTGTCTCATGCTCAGTATGAGAAGTTGTATGTTTTTAGACTCACGTGGAAGCAGGCAAAATTGTTTAACTGTAATATTGCTAACAGGAGCACAGAGCTGGACCTGCCGTATCCAGACCTGCAGGACTACATCGCTGATATGAACGTCATGATGGCCCTTATTATTAATGGACCGGTGTAAGCTGCAGTTCCCAATAAATTCTGCTGACTTAATTATTTTATATGAGATACAAAATACAGCCTTGCAAAAGTTTTTCTTGCCCTCAAAATTGTATTGCCATTTTATTTTATAGGCCAACATCATGTGCATAATTATGGAGTGGAAGGAAAAGGTTACAGGGTTTTCAAAATATTTTATAAATACAAATCTGTAAAGTCTTGCATGCATTTGTATTCAGCACCCTTTATTCCAAGACCCTTAAATGAAATCCAGTGAAACCAACTGACTAAATATCTATATATAAAATCATCAGTGTGTAATTTAGTATAAATCCAGCTGTTCTGTGAAGGCCTCAGAGGTTTGTTAGAGAACAAAGAGCACCATGAAGACAAAGGGACACAGCAGAAAGGTCAGGGAGAAAATTGTGGAGATGTATGAAGTAGTTTATTGCAAGGTTTTTTATTTGTAAAACAACTTTGAAAACCGTGTATTTTTTTTTTTTCGTTTAATGTCATGTAATGCACAACTTTGTGTTGAGCCTCACAAATCCTAATAAATTATATTGAAGGTTTTGACAAAATATGAAAAAGAAGTGAGTGCTATGATTACTTTTGCAAAGCACTGAATATTTCAAATCAGTTTAAAACCAAATAGTGTGCCGTATCGTCTCCCTTCCCCATAGAAAGTCCTTCTGCTATCGTCGGCTGCAGTATCTCAGCTCCAAATTCCAGATGCACATTCTGCTAAATGAGATGAAGGAGCTAGCAGCACAAAAACAGGTCCCCCATCGAGACTTTTACAATATCCGTAAGGTAAAAATGAAACCTTTTTGTACATCATAATAATTGGCAGTAATCCAGAATCAGAAAACTTTTTTTATTCCTGTTTGTTTTACAGGTAGACACTCACATTCATGCTTCATCTTGCATGAACCAGAAGCATCTTCTTCGTTTTATCAAAAGAGCCATGAAGAAGTATCCAAAAGATATTGTGCACATGGAGGAAGGCAAAGGTCAGACACTCATGGAGGTGTTTGAGAGTATGAACCTGACAGCCTTTGACCTTAGTGTGGACACTCTGGACATGCATGCTGTAAGTAACACACCTTTTAAACTGGAGCTGGGATAATAAGACTGCAACAAAGAGTTTTATCTGTTTCCTGTCTCCAGGACCGCAACACATTCCATCGATTTGACAAATTTAACGCCAAATATAATCCCATTGGCGAATCCATCCTGAGAGAGCTCTTCATCAAAACCGACAACTATATCGAGGGGAAATACTTCGGTCACATTATAAAGGTCTTCATTAAAAGCACAGACCATCTCTTTCACTGTAGACACTGCCCATAAAATCCTGACTGTATTGTTAAAGCACTAGCGCCCTCTAGTGACTGTTCTCTTCACTGCTTCTCAGGAGGTGATGGCTGACCTGGAGGAAAGCAAGTACCAGAACGTGGAGCTCCGGCTGTCCATCTATGGGCGCTCCAGAAACGAGTGGGACAAGCTGGCCAAGTGGGCCGTCAGACATCAGGTCTACTCCAACAACGTGCGTTGGCTTGTACAAGTGCCACGACTCTTGTGAGTTTCTCCATTGGTGTAAATCCAACATGTACTCAAGTACACGCACTCAAATACTATAGAGGTTATAATGTGCCAGTATTCAATAAATACATATGCCGTTGAGAAAATGTTGATTTATGAAATACGAGAAGAAAAGTTGGATATGAAATATTAAAAAAATAAATAAATAAATATCCCTATAGGCAATGAAATATTTTAACTACTATGAAATAAATATGAACATAATTTATTAAAATTTAAACTAACTTTAATATATAACAAACAGGTTTTATTTAATGGTTTATAAATTTAATTAATTTGTTGTGTAATAATTTAATAACTGACACATTTATATAATTATTTATACTATTTTGTTCTTATTTGTATAATGTATTTATTGTTGTATTATTTAAACAATCATATTAAAATATTTAGCCTATTATTTTTTTGATAGATTGTGGCACTTTTAAACCAATATTCAATAACAGTTTTGTATTTGATATCATTTTGTATATATACTACACTAAAAGTGTTAAAACCTTTACAGGGCTACATTTATAGTACTTAATACGTTCATATATAAACACCCACTAAATTTAGTAGTTTTCCAACAGTGCTTATGCATAGTAATATACCTTTTTATGTCATTCTGCTTTTTACAGAGTAACACAAGTTTAACAAGCTGATATCCCAGTTGTGAGAAAGTTTTAATGCAAATGTGTCATTAAGCTTCTTGAGTTACTGACAAAACAACCATATGCATCATTATTGTTATTATTGTTCGCTTGGATCACATGTTATTCATAAAATGTGATTTAAGGTAAACTTCCAGATTCAGTATCACATTGTTTATCTTTCATCCATGTTTTCTTGTTCATCTCATTCTAATAACTTCCTGTTCTAATCTTCAATTCCTGTTTTTTTTGCTGAGGCTGCTCACAGATAGGACAATCAGATGTACTTTATTAATCCCAGCATTAAAATTGCTCCGTTGTGAGATTTATCTAAATAAATGAATTGGTTACTTCTTCTGCAATAACCTAACTTTCTCCTTTAGGTTTCCAAACAGTCAAATATCATTGCGAATATCCGACACCCTAAATCAGTGCAACAGTGATTTATTACTGAGTTATTAATTTGTTTTTGTTCTTCTCTCAAAGTGATGTCTACCATACAAAGAAACAGCTGTCCAACTTCCAGGAAATGCTCGAGAATATCTTCATGCCTCTGTTTGAGGTCACAATCAACCCTGGCAGCCATCCAGAACTGCACCTCTTTCTTCAGCATGTACGGCAACTTCACCGAGAATCTATATGAATCTAATCCTCCACATTACCTTCACATCCTCCTCAGAGGGTTTTCTAACAGATCTGCCCTTTGTTCCCTCACAGGTTGTTGGCTTTGACAGTGTGGATGATGAATCCAAACCAGAGCAGCATATCTTCAACCTGGACAGTCCCCTGCCAGCCAACTGGACAGAGGAGGACAACCCGCCATATTCATACTACCTCTACTATATGTATGCGAACATGACTGTGTTGAACCACCTACGCAGGTAAGTTAGAACACACTTTAGTGGATCTGGTAGTTTAATGTAATTGTTGAAGGTCACTACCCAGAGAATAAATTCTCAAATCCTTTAGTTTTATCACTCATTTCTTTGTTGCCTGTCACTGGAGAAAAGCTTAAAATATAGATATATTCAGGCTGTGTTCCTCGCTGGGTTCCCACTATTTACGCTGTGTTTTAATTCCAGGCAGCATGGGTTTCACACCCTTGTTCTGCGCCCTCACTGTGGGGAAGCGGGGCCGATCCACCACCTGGTGTCTGGGTTCATGCTATCGGAGAACATCTCCCATGGGCTGCTGCTCAGAAAGGTGGGACTCCAAAATCATGAACTAAATTTGTGCAGGACATGTTTTTCTTGTACCTTTTGAAGAAACTTTAAATTTAAAGGAACTGGAAGAAACTTTAAATTTAAAGGAACTGGTCAGAACCTCGGACCTATTGTATACGAATGTTTTTAGGTTTACTTTTACTTCTTTAAAATACTTTGAGAAATAAGGGAATTCACCATGTGCATGTTACAACATCATCGCCCTGTTTCTCCTGCAGGCTCCTGTGCTGCAGTATCTGTATTATTTGGCTCAGATCGGCATTGCTATGTCTCCTCTCAGCAATAACAGCCTGTTCCTCAGCTACCATCGTAACCCTCTGCCAGAGTACCTGTCCCGAGGACTCATGGTTTCTCTGTCAACAGATGATCCTCTGCAGTTTCACTTTACCAAGGTCAGGCCTCACCAACTCACAACTGAAGTCAGAGTTTCAACAGAACCTTTACATGGAGACAGCAGTGGCCTTCATCAAGATATTTAAAAAACTCTTAAAGACCAGCATTTAAATAAGTAATAAATAAACTTAATAATAATTTTAAAGAGTAGGTATGCCTATACCGCCCACTTGAACTTTGTTGAATTCATGAAGGCCACATAACAAAAGAAGTTAATCATTACATACAATAAAGTTCTACAATTAAAAATTATTACTTAATAACAAATACTTTGAACCGCTTAACAAATTGGTTTGGCACACAGAGGTTTCCTGACCAAAAAATAAATAGCATACCTGTTATGTTATCTTTTATTGTTTTGTTTTTTTACATAATAACTAAACCAAATATTTTTTTTTAAATCATTTGTTTATATTGATTTTCAGTCTGCTTTCATTTACTTTCACCTCATAAAGCACATGAAAATATAAAGTTTAAATGTATAATAAGAAAATGTACAATTGTTTTTGTCACCTATGCAGTGCTCCCCACATGGCCATGGCACAAGTTTTCCTTTTTTCACATTTCGTCACGTTACATCCACACCCTGCGATGGTTTTTATTCAAGTTATATGCAACAGACTCACACAAACTGGCATGGCTGTGAAGTGCAAACATAAATTATTCATGGTTCTAAACACTGTCATTTCACTGTTGTTCCAGCTGCAAGTTTCTACCAGCTTTTCTTGTCTAGAGACTGAAATTTGTTGAATATAAATGTTTAAGTCTTGTTACAGATTCTGGCATGGATTTAGGCCTGGACCATGACCGCACCATTCTTACACATGGATATGCTTTAATCGAAACCATTTATTTGTAGCTATGGCTGTAAAGTTAGCATGGTTGTCCTGCTCAAAGATTACACTCCTAGTTTTAAGCAACTCTTCCATAAAGGTCATGTTTTTAGAGTGCACAGCTAATAGTAGTAGTGTCCATAGAGTCTTCCACCTGAGCTATGGACCTATGCAACTCCTCCATAGTTACCATGGGCTTTTTGGATCGGTCCCTGGTAAATTTGCTGGTGTCAGACTCTTGATCTACTAATTAGGTGACCTGAAGGTAACTGATTGCAGTGGATTGTATTCAGGCTTTTCAGAATAAATGTTGGTTAAATACAAATGCACTCTGCACTTTTCAGTCATTTTACTTCAACTTCAAAATTCTTCACTATTCTATGTTGGTCAGTTGTATAAAATTTAAGTAAAATACATTAAGGCCTGAAGTTGTACTCGTCGTCTTCTGCTTCATCCGGGATCGGGTCACGGGGGCAGCAGACTCAGCAGAGACACCCAGACGTCCCTCTCCCCAGACACCTCCTCCAGCTCCTCTGGGGGGAGCCCATGGCGTTCCCAGGCCAGCCGAGAGACATAGTCTCTCCACCGTGTCCTGGGCCGTCCCCTGGGCCTCCTCCCGGTGGGACGAGCCTGGAACACCTCCCGAGGAAGGCGTCCAGGAGGCATCCGGTATAGATGCCCGAGCCAGCTCAACTGGCTCCTCTCGATGTGGAGGAGCAGCGGCTCTACTCCGAGCCCCTCCCGGATGGCCGAGCTCCTCACCCTATCTCTAAGGGAGTGGCCGGCCACCCTACGGAGGAAGCTCATTTCAGTCGCTTGTATCCGGAATCTCATTCTTTCGGTCATGACCCAAAGTTCATGGCCAAAGGTGAGGGTAGGAACGTTGACCGAACGGTAAATTGGCTCAGCTCTCTCTTCACCACAACGGATCGGCACAGCGTCCCCATTACTGCGGCAGCCGCACCGATCTGAACTCATGAACAAGACCCCGAGATACTTAAACTTCTCCACTTGAGGCAGGAACTCCCCTCAAACCTGAAGAGGACAAGCCTCCCTTTTCCGGTTGAGAACCATGGCCTCTGACTTGGAGGAGCTGATCTTCGTCCAAGCCGCTTCACACTCGGCTGCAAACCGCCCCGTCCCAGCCGCCCCAGCCTGTAGTTGTAACGTGACGAAATATGAAGCAGTACAAGGGGTATTAATATGTTTGTGAGGCAGTGTAGTAGAAGTGACTTTATTATAATTGACTTCACTTTAGTTTGAGACCTTATGGTCCATGTGTTGGCAATAGTCTGCCTTTTAAAAGCAGCTTTTTAAACAAGAGAAATTGATCTAGATTAAAATCTACTCTTGGTTATATTTAAAACCTGTTTGGGAAACTGCCCTTAACCTGTACTGATTTAAGTGCATGTGTTTATGTTGTGAAGGAGCCCTTAATGGAAGAGTACGCATTGAAAGCTCAGGGTGGAACTTAGCTCTTGCAGTGTGAGCTACCGGAACAGCGTCTTAATAAAGCGGTTTCTCTCCGGGTAGCTTCATTTTTTATAGCACGTTCTTTTTTTAACTTGTTTTCTTTTTTAAAAATTTTTAAAATAAATTGTATTGCTCTCCAAACATGTTTTTTTTCCCTCTGCCCCCATCAGGTGAAGAGTTGCTGGCTCGGTCCAAACTACATCAAAGAAGGACAGGAGAGCAACGACATCAGACGCACCAACGTCCCCGACATCCGCGTGGCGTATCGCTATGAGACCCTGTGTGAGGAGCTGAATTTGATTACACAGGCCATTCGCACAGATGAGCTGGAGACCATGGAGGAGGAGGGGACACTGTGTATGGGAGCGGTGCAGGCAGAGACGTGAATGTGCAGCACAGACAGCTCAACACAGTCCCCTGTTTCCAATGAGGGCATACGGTAACTTTTAGAAACTATTTCACCTTAAAAAAAGAAAAACCTTATATGGGATTCATAGTGGTAACATCATAAATTAAAATCTGTGTAACCCCAGTTTTCTTCTTTTAGTTTTTCCCGATGTTTTGTTTTTTTTTCTGAGTTTTTCCAAAAAATTTACTTGAAACCTTCCTTCTAGAGTATCAAGGCTTTTTACCATATTTCTGTCACCCGTTTTTCGTTCAAAGTCTGTAAATGTTTTACTTTTTCACATTTGCAAAGTGAAACTGAATAATAAACAGAATCAAAGACTGACTGTGAAAAGAGAAAAAAGTTAAAAAGGCTTTAAAAATAATATATTTACCAGATCTGCAGTTAGGATCAGGAGCATGGGGTTCCAGTATTTGGCTACTTTTCTGGCTATTTAAGGGTTTTATCAATGTTTTTTTTTTTTGCTAACTAAACACATTTTTTGCACAGATAATAGAGCATCACAAAATCTTCTTGATAGTTCTCTGTAAATGTACAGCATTTTATTTTACAGTTGGTACATAGTTTGTTATTGAACCTTGCAGCCACTGCTCCTGCTGTAAAACCAGACTGTAACGCCAAACTTACTATAACAGGAATAAAAAAGTGAATAGATTTACCATCCTTGAAATTTTACAGCTCACTTCACAGAAAGTTCAGAGCCATCTCCAGAGTCTGCAAACCTGAAAGTCAGTATCTGTCCACTAAAAAAAAAATCGACATTCTTGCTTTTATTGAGTAGAAAAATAAGTAAAGTGAAATTATAGGGTTTAATTTTAAAACTAGAGCCTTGCAAAAGTATTCATACATCTTGAACTTTTTCATATTTGATGTTGAATGATTTTGAAGTGGATGGAAAATTATTTTGAGCATCTTCTATTATAAGATTCTATTTGAATAATATAAAAGTTTGGCATGCATTTGTATTCAGGCACGGGTCAATTCTTTGTAGAACCACATTTTGCTGCAATTACAGCCACAGGTCTTTTGGGGTACGTCTCTACCAGCTTGGCACATTTGAGACTGACATTTTTGTCCATTCTCCTACAGCTCAAGCTCATCAGATTGGCTGAAGAGCTTCCGTGAACATTCATTTGCAAAAGATTTTCAGTTGGATTTTAGTCTGGACTTTGACTGGGCCATTCTAAAACTTAAATATTATTTGAACTAAACCATTCTATTATAGCTCTGGTTGTATGTGTAGGGTTGTTGTCCTGTGGGAAGGCGGATCATTGTCCCAATCCCAACACGGTTTCTTTAGTAAATCCTGATATTTACCTTCTCTTCCCATCAACTCTGACCAGGTTCCCTGTCCCTGCTGCTGAAAGGCATCTCCACCCCATTATGATGTCACCATCATGGGGATTGGAGGGTTCAAGGAGGTATTCAGTGTTAGCTTTCCTGTTCACTAATGTTCTCTAACAAGCCCCTTCACAAAACAGCTGAATTTGTGCAGAGTTTAAATTACACACAGGTTGACTTTATTTACTGATTAAAAGACTTTTAAACAAGTTGTATTCAGAATGGTTTTATTAGGGGGTATGAGAGGGGGCTAAATACAAATGCATGTCACAATTTTCAGATTTGTTCAAAAATTTAAAAAAAACATGTTTTTCCATGTCCACTGAATCCACTGAAGTTTGTGGTTGTAACGTGAGAAAGTCCAAAAAGCTCAAGGGGTGTATGGTTTAACTTATTACAGATTTGGACTGTACCACATTACATCCTGGCACTTGTAGCAACAGTGTGGATACCTGTGAAACTGCAGGATGCCAATAAAAACAGAATACCATCTATTCAAAGATGCGCTTAGTGTTTTAAAATCCCCTGATAGTTCACAAACTACAATTTTGGTAGGTGGGTTTTGGTCTTTCAGCAGGCAAAGGTGACCATATTATTTTTCTCTACATTCACAAAAGCTGTAGATGGTGATAATAGGATTCTGGGAAACAAATTTGATCTGCGTCTTGACATACATTTAATGAGAAATTACGTTTAAGAGGCTGCCCCAGAGGCAGTGTGAAGCCTAATTAAAGGTTGCCAATACAAATCTTGGCCTAGATTTTTCTATGTAGTTTGCACGTTGTCCTTGTGGAGTACCCTCTAAATACTCGTGTCCAAAAATGTGCATGTTAGATTAAATGGTAACACTAAACCATCTTTAGGTGTTTGTGCATGGTTGTTTGTCCCTGGACCGTGTTACCAAAAAGCAAAATCTCCATCCTGAGTTACCGGCAATGTTTTATCATATTTCTTAACAGCGATTCATAAGGTTGCATGAGGGCACGTCAATATATGTTTCTAGGTTACAGTGATACTACACTTTTGTAGTAAAACATTTTACTAGCTTTACGACTCTGTATCTGCTGATGGTTTGACCTTTGTTCATCACCATGTGTTCTTTACAGAGACACATCTGAATATATGTGAAATGTGCATAATGAACTGTTCCTTCAGTTTATACCCCTTGCACAGAAAAAAGGAACAGATATACAAATAAATTATTCATAAGCTTGACCAAGTTGAAAATTGTTTTAATACTCCTGCATTATGGATCCTGGTGTCATCAGGAGGGTTTTGGGTTATTTAAAATCCAAATAAATGTATTCTTCCTGAAAATTGTATCAGTCCTATCTGGAATATTATTGCCATTTGTGTCTAAATAAATATTACTTCTGTTGGAGTCTTCTTCTCTTTTATAAATGTAGCTGCTGATGTCTTTATTTATAGAGAAAACAAAAGTTATTCGAATGTGAATAATTAATTTGTAATGTCTCTTCCTGGTCTGTAAATTCATTTCAAGGGACTGGGCAAATATTGATCAGGCAGTGATTAGAAAGAGCCAGGTAAGCTTCTCTTTGTTGCCCTGTACCTGTTCATAGCTCCTGTACCTGTACCTGTTGATAAGTGGACGGCACAGATGGATGCATATTTTCAAACTCTTGATGTGGTTTGTTAAACCTTTTTTACCCAAAAACATATGCCCAAATAAATAAACCTGGAAATCTAAAAGAGAAGATTCACAAACACTTGCTTTGATCTGCTAAATTTTTATTTAAATGCAGTTCTGTGTCTTAGCCAGTAGCACAGATAGATTTAGAAAAACAATTTTAGTTTTTACAGAAATCTGATGTTTGTACCGTTTGTTTTCACTAACAAAAGTACAATGACAATTAAAAACATCTAGGTAACAAAGTGTGGATTTTGAAAACTGGATTTCACAAATTGTTGGTGCTGCTTTGTGTGATTCAGGGTTGATAATATCACAAAAGCCATAAGAATCAAGTAGATAAGCGGGCATTAATAAACTTGTTCAGATCAAAGCTCCGTTAGCCAACCATTACCCTCTTAGAAGAGATGTGTGAAAAACTTCCACAAAGAAAAGATGTCCAATGAAAAACATAGTTTGTGTTAATTTTAACACAAAGTGTATCAAAATATGTAACAAAAGGTTTAACACATTGCAGGTTTTGGATATTTTGCACATTTTTGTTTTAGTTTGTGTCAGTCAGAGGTTTTCCCGCCTCGAGAACAAAGATGAAAAAGATGGAGGCTGCATCTTTTGGAATATGCTCATCGTTTTCAGTAGGTATCAGTATTGTTCATTTTTTTGTAATAAAAAACCTTTTAAATGGAAATGATCAAGGCAGAAATCCAACATTATTGCAGAAATGTTAAGTGAATAACCGTGGTTTTTGGATGTGCCAAGTCTGGTGTGTTTGTTGAGTCCCCGTTTTATTTACTGACTTCACCATATTTTTCAGGCTGTTTCCTTTTAAGGCTGTTTTTTTTTTTTTGTCTTTAAGCTTGACTCAGAGTTTGGAAAGTTCCCAAGCAGAAAGGAAGACTTCTTTCTTCGTTCATAAGAGGCCAACATCATGCCAAAACTGGGACCAGTGGCTGTTGTGGAACCCAGACTGTGGCCTCTTTTAAAAGGATTGAAAACAGGACAAAGGGTATCTTTATTATTCTAAAAGTTTAAAAGTTCCAAATGCTAAAACTGGGGAAAAAATACAGAACATTTTTATATTAAATGCTTGCTTATTTGTCTTATACGTTTATCAGTATGTTAAATAGGGCAATGTGCAGTCTGTTTAAGGGTCATTAAGTAATTAAAAAGAGGATATTCTCATTCTGATATTCTTATTTATTGAGTTGCACCTGTAGACTGCTTATGAGATGGATTGAATATGAAAATGTAGCCAAGACGGTTCATCAAGAACATATTATGAATTCAATTAATTTCCTAAAGTGTCTATGTAAATTACATTCACTTGTTTAATAAATTTTATTGCTCTTTTCTGTACATAGCTCCCAGAATGTAAAAAAAAGGTTAAAAGGTTGTTGAAAAGCATTTAAATTAAGAATGCAGTTATTTGTGACCTGAGTCCATAAGGGAAAAAAGATCTTAAGTGAATTGATTGCAGGTTATTAGCATGTATTATTGTGCTTTTTTAGAATACTTGAGCTATAGCTGATTATGTTGTTATACGTACCATGTAATGAATTTTAATAAATTTGTTGTGTTAAAAAGGACGAACACATTATTTTAGTCATAAAAGACACAACAGCTGATTCAGCACACGTGTTAAAATTGAACACATTCTAAGACATCAGTTTCACCACTTTGGCTTTTCATGCAAGTCGATCGACCGAGATCAGGCAACAGGGATTATGGAACCAAAGGGATGTGGCCTACAACTTGCAGCATTCTCCTGAGTAATTTGTGTAAAATGTTGTTAGACTTCTGTGGGAGATTTCCCCACAGGGTTGAGCTCTATGTCACCATACAAATGCAGGATTATTCTAATGCATTCAGTGCTTTGAATATAAGCAAAGTCATTGTGCAACATGTTTTCTGCATGAGAATCTGCTGATCAGCCTATTTCTCAGATCAGATGGACATTGGAAAGTCCCCCAGTGTCTCTGCTCAATGCACACTTGCAGACTTGTGCCGCTGCCGCTCCTTAGTCCTGTATTCCCTCTTCTTTAGTGTTTAAATGTTTGTGACTACCTCAAGTGTTAAAGGGATGTAAGTAAACAAAAAGACAATTTGCTGAAAGGTTAAAGAAAACAAAAATGCAACCAAATCGTAACCAAGGTCATTAGGTTTTGGTTAATCTAATTCTTGGCTCTGTGTGAGCTGGTTAGTCCATCATTGTAGTCTCTCCTGTCCTTTCCTCAAATAAAAGACAAAAAAACAAGAAAATACAAATGAGCATGCTCTAAAAAAAAATTACGATCAGCTGCCTTATGTGAGGTCACCAGAGGCTTGTCTGCATGAAAGCTTGTTTTTAGGAGGGCAGATTTATACTTAAGCAGTGATTTACAAAAAAAAAAAAAAAAATAGAATAAAACTATGACATGTTGTTTGTATAGGTAACAACTATATCTTAAGTGAGTTTTTACAAAACAATTCTGGCTATTAGCTTTATGATTCTTGGAAAGATGAGGAGGGAGCTATAAGAAGATGTGTTGTGTTGTACAGACCCTGTCATCTACTCTATTAGAGTGATGGTTGTAACCACACATATTGATATATTCAACCAATTTTTACAAAACATTTCATTATTCTGAATAAAGAACTTATAACATATTTTATTCATGGGTGATAGCAAGCATGAAAGAATGAAAAAATAAATCAGCCAGACAAAATAAAATTACAGACCACAGTTAAACTGGTCACTGTGTTGCTCAAGGCCTTTCATCATTTAAAAATTGAACTGAATATGTTCATGAATATGAAGACGATCAGCCTAGCTAAGATAAGATTAGGCCAGCAAACTGTGACTCAGCACAATTTTAAAAGCTGCTGGGATGGCCATAAAATGTTATTATCCTTTTTATAAGTTAAAAATTATGCTGAGTAATTGTGAGCTTGCTTGATTCATATCAAATCCAGCGTGGGTTACAATCCACTGCGACCTTGATTCTCCCTCTTTCACTCAACTCTGCAGGTTAATACACAATGAAGTTTGAAAAAGGTAACAATTAATGAAAATATTTGTCATTTTCAGTCATATTATGATATTTTGATAAGGAGCCCCTATACAATCAGAGTCCTGCCATCTTTGTTTGCTGGCATTCCCTGCCCTTTAAGTTATGTCAGTTTAGTTAAACCATCCATGCATATTTCAGACCTCAAAAGCAGCTAATTAAGAAATGCAGAAATATAATTTTGATCTTAAACTGAAACAAGGGATCATTAATAAAGAATCATTTTGATTTCATGAACGTGTTTCTGGTGCGGCCAGTGAATAGCTGTGAGTCAGCACTTTTTCTTAACGCAATCACTCTTACTGTGTACATACACAACTGCCTTCGCTTGTCACCCCACCCACCTCTTCCTCCTGTTGGATCACAGGATATAAAAGACTTTTCTCTTCTCCACTTCACTGCCGATTAATCTTTTTGCAGCAGCAGCATCACCAGCCACTTTTCTCTGAGCCGCACTCACTCAAAACAAGGGGAATCAAGATGACCATGTTACTGGCTTACTGGGATGTTCGCGGGGTAAGTGACATCTAGTTTACTTAGAAAGAATTGCTAAACCTTCACGCGTTTGCAACTCTTTAGCTGTGGATAACGGCTCAACTCTCACAAATTTAAAATGTAACTTATGTCAGGCATTTTGTTTTTGAGCAGCTGGAACATTTAAATAATTCTGTTTGGAAGTAATGCTTTTAAACCTTATAATGTTATATTTATATAAGGAAATGACCATAGTGCAGAGTAATAATCAGAGCACATACAGTCCTTATAACCTGTCTCTGTAAACATTTGAAATGGCTGCTTTCACTTCCTTGACCAGAAGATGTCACCAACTGTTTTACACCAACTGCCTTAACAGCAACCTTAACTAAAAGCTGTTTCTTTATAGCCAAACAGTCCACACCAAGTTTTTAAAGTGCTATTTAACACTTCAGCACATAATCAGATAACACAATAGCAACGGTGGTGCTCCACAGGCTTATGATTGACCAGGCTTTTTCTCTGGATTTCATCCAATGACAGCTGGGAGGTACTATTTTTAGTTTACAGTCTGCAATGGCAGCATGAATCATATAGATCAAAAAGGGGACATTGAATGTGTTTAATTCTGCCAAATGGCACCAACCTACTACTACTAATCAAGGCTTCAGTTAGTATTTTTCGTATTTCCCACAGTCCTTGCAACGTTGGATTGACCAACGATGATAAGCATCAAAGTCTTGTTTGTCATTACAGAGGCAGAATAAGATTAAAGTGAATTATTTCTTATGGTTTGTTATACTTGTTTATCTCTTGTAAACTCACCCATGTCTTTTTCATGCAGCAATATTTACCACAGAAAAGATGCCCCTGCGAAGCCACTGGTGTTTTCTTTTGATAATTCATGCCAACTAAACGGAAGCAGCTTAGCTCCAATCACCAATTTTCAAAGAGGATCCAGTATTGCCTCAGAATCCATATGCCTCTGATTTGACTCTGAAACAGTTAGTTGTAGAGCAAAATAACTGTAAATCTGAAGTGGAAGGCATTACCATTGGCACTATGTGCAAAGACCTCTTGATTCTGTGATTAATTTTTGCAAAGCTGCAACAAACGCTTATTTGTAACAAACTTGCAGATATCCCACATTTAGACACAGGGTCATTGTTACATTATGTTGATGAAAATAAATGTTATTTTGAAGAGTAAAGCTTGAACATAACTAAGAAGTCAGAAGATCTTAGCACCCTCAAATAAAAGGAAGTATTTCAAAGGAGATATAAAGCCTGAGTTTGGTTTGTGTATCTTTGGTCATTGGCCGTGTCATAGTTAACTGATTGTGTGTGTGTCAGTACGTCCTCTGATTGCATTTATGTGAAAATCTCTGAGCTTGTACAACCTTAAACTCACTTCTCTTCCACCTCTTAACGTCTGCAGTTTGCCGGACACATCCGCCTTATGTTGGAGTACACCAAGTCAGACTACAAGGAAAAGTTTTATGCCGTTGGTGATGGTAAATTATAGCCATTTCAGCAAACACACCTACATATTATGTTTCCTTCGGTACTTGAACTCCTATTTTTCTCTGATAGCCCCAGGCTTTGACAAAAGCTGCTGGTTTAATGAAAAATTCAAGCTTGGATTAGACTTCCCCAATGTAAGGGCGTTTTGCTTGTTTAGTTAACTTATATTCTGAGGCAGGTTTAAGTGTTTTTGTTGTTTTGATAATGTGGATATTATTTACATTTCACTATAGCTGCCCTACCTGATTGATGGAGACAAGAAGGTGACACAGAGCATGGCGATCCTGAGATACATCGCCCGAAAGCACAACTTGTGTGAGTATTACTTGTCCCATACAAGCATTTTGTTTAAAAGACATATATAACTCGTATTGTAATGCAGTGTTTTTTCTTAAAAACCTATTTTTAATTTTTTAAGTTGTAGGCATTGCTTCTTGGTTCTAAAAACTTGGATTCTTAAACAGGTGGAGAGACTGAGGAGGAGAAGATCAGAGTGGACATGCTGGAGCAGCAGTGCTTAGACCTTAGAGCCAGCTTTGTGAGGATGTGCTACGGTGACCTTGTATGTATATTACTATGTAACTGCACAATATTCAGGCTTACTTAATTAGTCTTTTATCTCCCCTAACACCAGTCTTACATCTCTGAAATCAGGAAGGCCTAAAGCCAGATTACTTGAAGGCACTGCCAGATTCACTGAAGCTGTTCTCTGATTTCCTGGGACAGAGGAAGTGGTTTGCTGGTGACAAGGTAACTTATCTTATAAACATTAAAGGGTTAACAGTAATTAATAAAACTACATAAATTTTTTCAAGGGTTTCATTAGTTTTTATTATTTTTATAAAAATACGTAATCCTGAATTCTGATAATATAAAGCTAATATGCTGAAACAGTTACCAAAATCTTCACAGATCCAGAACAGGTTAAACAGTTTCCACATAAAACTTTCACAAAAAGATTTACCTTCTGGGATACTGACATACTCCCGAAGATGATTACTTCATCCTCAGCAAGTGAGACAACATTGAAAATAACTGTAGAACCTGATCTGTGTTTGGACTGTTTTGATCCTGTTATGTTAGACCCAATCCCAACTAAATTATTTAAGGAAGTGTTCCCTCTGATTACCAGCCCCATTTTAGATATGATTAATATATCCTTAGTAAATGGATATGTACCACAGGCTTTTAAGGTAGCTGTAATTAAACCTTTACTTAAGAAACCTTCGCTTGATCGAGATGACTTGAAAAATTACAGACCTATATCCAATCTTCCATTCTTATCTAAAATTCTTGAGAAAATATTTGTTAATCAGATATGTGAGCATTTACACAGCAATGACCTGTTTGAAGAGTTTCAGTCAGGCTTCAGAGCTCATCATAGCACTGAAACAGCTCTGCTGAAAGTCAACAATGATATTCTTATGGCCTCAGATAATGGACTTGTGTCTGTACTGGTTCTGTTAGATCTCAGTGTTGCATTTGATACAGTCGACCGTAATATTCTCTTAAAAAGGCTGGAATGTGCTGTAGGGATCAGGGGAACAGCGCTAGGCTGGTTTAAATCTTATTTGTCTGACAGATTCCAGTTTGTTCATGTAAATGATAAATCATCTTTAAACTCCAGGGTTAATTGTGGAGTACCACAGGGTTCAGTACTTGGGCCAATTCTCCTTACTATATATATGCTTCCAATAGGTCAAATTATCAGGCAGCATAGAATAAATTTTCACTGTTACGCTGATGACACTCAGCTTTACTTATCCATAAATCCTGATGAGCCCAACCAGTTAGATAGACTACAAGCATGTCTTGAAGATATAAAAACTTGGATGCTTCTAAATTCAGACAAGACAGAAGTTGTCGTCTTTGGACCGGAGTCTTTAAAAAAGAAGAAGCTGCTTAGTCAATCACTAAACCTGGATGCCATTAAATTGACCTCCGGTAATAAAGTAAAAAACCTTGGTGTTATTTTTGACCAGGACATGTCATTTAAATCCCATATTAAACAGGTTTCTAGGATTTCTGTCTTTCATCTCCGGAACATTGCCAAAATTAGAAATATCCTGTCCAGGAGCGACGCTGAAAAACTAGTCCATGCATTTGTTACTTCAAGGCTGGACTACTGTAATTCTTTACTATCAGGATGTCCACAAAATGCAGTTAAAAGCCGTCAGCTGATTCAAAATGCTGCAGCAAGAGTTCTGATGAAAATTAAAAAGAGAGATCATATTTCTCCTATTTTAGCTTCCCTTCATTGGCTCCCTGTTAAATCCAGAATAGAATTTAAAATTCTCCTCCTCACATATAAAGCCCTTAATGATCTAGCTCCATCATACATCAGAGATCTGATTGTTCCATATGTTCCTAACAGGGCACTTCGTTCTCAGACTGCAGGTTTACTGGTGGTTCCTAGAGTCTCTAGAAGTAGAATGGGAGGCAGATCCTTTAGTTATCAGGCTCCTCTCCTGTGGAACCAGCTCCCAGTTTTAGTCAGTAAGGCAGACACCCTGTCTACTTTTAAGGCTAGGCTTAAAACTTTCCTCTTTGATAAAGCTTATAGTTAGAGTGGCTTAGGTTATCAGGTAGGGAGCCTTCCTCGCTCCCTGTTGGATGGAGAAAGGGGGAGTCAGGTTTAGCCTAAACCGGCTCAGTTATGGTTAAGGTGCAAACACACCCTCCATTTCTGCTACCTGTATGACCCCTTCTCTTTTCCAATGGTTATAATCAGTCTGACAGAGAGAGGTATCCCAGTCCTTGTGGTTTTTAGTATAACAATCACCATCAGTGGGAGCCTTTGTGGGGTGCCTTGAAACGACATTGTTGTAAATAAGCGCCGTTTAACTAAATAATCTGAACTGAAACTTTCTGTGTAGTTATGCTGCTATAGGCTTAGGCTGCTGGAGGACATGCTCTGTTCTCTCTAACCCCCAGTCGGTCGTGGCAGATGGCCGCTCACACTGAGCATGGTTCTGCTGGAGGTTTCTTCCTGTAAAAAGGGAGCTTTTCCTCTCCACCGTCGCTACATGCATGCTCAGTATGAGGGATTGCTGCAAAGTCAACGCCAGTGACTGTCCACTGTCTCTACATGCGCATCTAGGAGGAGTGAATGATACAAGTCACTGACTGGATGCAATCTGCTGGGTTTCCTTAGACAGAAAAACTTTTTATCCAATTTGAATAAATAACTAACTCTGACTGCACTGTTCAATGGTTAGGATTAATTGGAGTGTATGAACCTGACTTTTGTGAAGTGCCTTGAGACGACATGTGTTGTGAATTGGCGCTATATAAATAAAACTGAATTGAATTGAATTGAAAATTGAATCTATTACAATTCGTAACCATCTAGGGCTGAAACAATTCATCGGAATAATCGTGATTAATCATTATTGAAATAATCGTCAACTAATTTAGTAATCAAATAATCGTTAACTGGGGTATACAGACTCCAAAACATGCCATTTGCTGAAAGAACAACCCACTAAGACCAACAATTACGCCAAAATTGTACAAAAATATGTTTTGCATTTAAGATGAAAAACCTTGTTTGTCTGTAAATATGCTCAATCCAGAACTCCTCAAGTGGCAGTTTTAGCTTCACCTTGCTTCAAATTCTGTAAAAAAATCTCCCAATAAGCACCATTTGCTATCCGATTATTAATTGATGAATTGATAAATTGTCGACATATTGATTGATTAGCTAAATAGTCGATGGTTGTAGAGCCCTCCAACCATTCATGCACTGGATGAATCTAGAGCTGTACAATATACTGAATCACAAATTTTTAACACAACATCTAATATCGCAATGACAAAAGATTAATTTGATGTAATATTTGTGAGGCAATAGACTTTAGGTTGCAATGCACAGAAAGTCTGCTTTCCAGTAACATATTTGGACACTAGGATGGGCTTTCACTATCCTCTGTAACCCTAAACCAGTAGATATTAGTGGCCAAGAACAGAAAGCTCAGGGAAAGTGGTGTAAACATTGTGGTGATAGAAAAGAGAGTGTACCCAGAAAATGAGGGTTAACTGTCATAGAAACTCGCATAGTAATATTCTATAATAATTTCACAATGTCATTTTTCTTAAATTTGTGCAGCCCTAGATTCATCAAAATATTACTACTTTTGACTCAGTGGACAAACCTAGGAATTGATCTCTGATGTTAACCTTACATTTGTCCATTGTGCACATAGAGGTTGCATCAAAATAGTAATTTTAGATTTATTTACACAATCTACTGTATCAACTTTAACATTAGCTGCTGAGTAATGTTTCAAATATGTTATATATTTATTTATTTATTTTTAAACCAGATCACCTATGTGGACTTCATCATGTACGAGATGCTGGATATGCAGAGAATGTTTCATCCTCCCTGCTTGGATAACTTCAAGAACCTCAAAGCATTTTTGGACCGTTTTGAGGTAAGTACACTCTGCCGTCTAATTTCTACGCTGTACTGTCCACCACCATTTACTTCCTCTGTGTTAGCTGTCCCCAGAAATAGTTTTTTCTGTGACACCCCCATAGCTAAACTTAAGAAAGGGATTTTTTGTTGTTTTTATAAATGTCTTCTTTCCAACTTTCCTGTAGTATTGTAAGAGAAAGTTTACAGTTTGAGCAAATATGATAACATGCAAGTCATCAACTCAGGCTTTAATTCACCTTACCAAAAAGTGATGTTTGTTTGTTTTGCATTTTGTTTTAGGCTCTGGACAGGGTTGGTGCATATATAAAGTCAGACAGATACATCAAGGAACCTATCAACAACCGCATGGCCCAATGGTCATTCAAGAAAGTGAAGTAGAAGTGAAGAACAACAACGTTATTCCTGGAGATGATATAGAGTTCAGGGGTTAATAAGTAAAGTTTGATTCAACATAAATTAATTTTCAACTCAGGAAAAGTCCTCATGTTTGTTCTCATCAACCGATGGACCAACATATTTACTGTAATAACTTTCATTACTGAATTTTGGAGACAAAACACTTTGTACCAATGTTGAGAAAATCCTTCTTTACGTTAGCATGTCTTTTGCCAGATTAAAGTGAATGTATCTACTCTGAATTTTGATCTGACTTGGCTTCTTTCTGTTTGAGATTCAGTCTTATCATTACATTTTATAAAGTACATCAATGAGTTGTGACTAAATTAATATACTGGACAATATCTAACCATCAGTACAGGACCATAAGCCCAATCACACTTTGTTCTGCAGCAAGACAATGATGCACAGCACAGTAACAAAGCCACCTCTGAATGACTCAAATTTAGATACTGTAGTATGACCTAGCAAACTCTTGATGTAAGTTGTTGCTACTAAGGGTGGCACAACTTATTATCTTTAGGGGTCACTTACATTTTTACATAGGGCTAGATTGGTTTGGATAGCCTTTTCCCTTAATGACTTAATTCATTTGACATTTCTTAGAGTTAATATATTTAATATATATGGGGGAAAGTAAAATCTGATTTCTCATTATTTGATCTGCTAAAGGTTGGTCAGAGCTGCTCAATGGAAATTTGTTTGATTCTAATTGCAGGTTGAATGAATGGTGCATCTCTATTACATACCTTTCTGAGTAAAAATGAACTAAATAACACACAGTGATCTGTTCTGTCAGTGTTTAACTTCTTGAACAGTTGATCTAGTGCCAAATAGAAAATAAAACTAAGGTTAAAGGATTTGAAAGACAACTACTTGTAAAGCCCTATTTAGTGTCCTACTTTAGATCTGTTGTCATAATCTTTCTGTTTTGACCCCAAAGAACTGTTTTCATTTTTTGTCAAGACTGAAGGCCCTTTGTACTTTTATACCTAATGTATTTTCATGAAGCAGTGCTTTTCTCAGTCGTTTAAAAGCTACTTACAGAAAATGGTGTAAAGAAAGAAAGAAATAAGGGCTTCTCTCTTTTTTTTTTTAGCCAGCGCTTGATATTCACAAGGGTTTTTGTGGGAGTGTGCAAATGAGTGATCCAAAGGTGCAAAACAAAGACCATGTTGTTCGGTGTTAGAGGATTCAGTTCAGCGTGTACTAATGTAGGTCAAAGTAAGCTAGAAGGGAAGTTCAGAGAATTTTAGACCAAATAGATATCTGCTTTTTCAAAGTTGAAGAAAAAACTACATACCATAGTGTGAACCTCAATTAGAGTTTAGATATGTTATCTTTTTGACAAGCAAAATATTAAAAAAATATTTAGAGCAGCTTTTTGAATGTAAAACTGTAAAAATATTAAAAAATATATTTTGCATGTCATAATCTAAGCAAGGTTTAAATAAAACAGCTTATTATAGAATATTACTTTGCACAAGCAAATCACTTCTGCTTTACAGGTTTGATAAATATTTAACAGATCATTTACCCCCGATGGGAAGATCTTGGTGACCGCTGTAGGCTCATGTTTCTGCATGAGAATGGAATTCAGACTGTTAGCAACACAATGTATCCTTTTTGCCCATTGCCCCAAACCTAAAAATATAAACTAAAGGCTCACACACTAACCATCAAAACTTATGCTGACTTGTTACTGCACCTCAGTTCTGTTGTTATGGAGGAGCTTTCTGCAGGCAGGTAGAGTTCAACTTTGGGTTTTGCAGGTACAACAATAGTGAAACGGACCCACACCTT
Source organism: Crenichthys baileyi (assembly GCA_036173005.1). Classification (NCBI taxonomy): domain Eukaryota; kingdom Metazoa; phylum Chordata; class Actinopteri; order Cyprinodontiformes; family Goodeidae; genus Crenichthys; species Crenichthys baileyi. The sequence goes on from JAHHUM010001493.1 coordinate 119,674, forward strand.
ACTACATTCTGCAACTTTTAACGTTTTTACTCTGACTATTGTGCATAAGTGTAGCCAGTATAACAGGATAGATGTTGTCTTTAATTTACGTAAGTAGCAATTTTCTCAGCTCATGTGCTTAAACAGAATCGGGATTTTAGTAAAGAGAAACACCAACCCAGAAGTTCCAGAAGTTGTAGAAGCTGCCGAAATTAGAGACATCATATTTAGGTCTTACACTCTGGCTGTACACTTTATAAGGTACACTCGTTCATTTGCTTGTTTACACACATTCTGAATCAACCAATCACATGTCAGAAACTCAAAGCATTTATACATTTGGTTGGTTGAAGATGACTTGCTGATGTTCAAACTGAGCATCAGAAAGGGAAAAAAGGGAGTTTGTGGACTTTGAACAGGGCATGGTTGTTGATGCCAGACAGACTTGTCTGAGTATTTCAGAAACTGCTGATCTAATCAGATTTTCTGGCACAGCCATCTCTTGGTCTTACAGAGATTTTTCTGGGAAAGAAGAAACTATTCAGCCTTGTTAATGTCAGAGGTCACAAGAGAATGGTCAGACAGCTGAAGATCATAGAAAGGCAACAGTAGCTCAAATAACCTCCAAGGCATGCAGAAATAATCTTTTAACACAGAACATATAAAACATTGAAGCACATGATCTTCAGCAGCAGGTAACCACAGAGAATGCCACTTCTGTCAGTTTAGGACAGAAAACAGTCAACAACACACATAGCAACATTGGACAACAGCTTGGAAAAATGTTGCCTGGTCTGATGACTCGAGTTTCACTGCAACATTCAGATGGCAGGCTCAGAATTTCTCATAAACAATTTAAGACAGATCCATCCTGCCTTGTATCACTGGTTTGTGCTGGTGTAACGGTGTGCATGTTTGGGGGGGATGGGGTTATTTTCTTGGCAAACTTTGGGGACTTCCGTACCAACTGATCATTATTTAAATGCCTCAGCCAACGTGTCATTGTTGAGCATGTTCATCTTCTCATGGCTACTTCCAGCAGGATAATGGTCCATATCACATTAAGAATTAAAATAGCTAAGAAGGTAAAAAAGGGTCAAACCCAAATACTAGCATAGTTACGGTGGCCCTGAAGTCCAAGTCACATCAACAAGTTACTAAACACAACAACAAATTATAAAACACAACTACATTTCAAAAAACACATTTCGAAAAACAAAACAACATTTCAGAAAACACAACATTAAGCTACCGGAAAAAGTAGGTACCAGTGGAAGACATGAGACATCGCTGATTGGTCGACAGCGCTGATGGACGGACCAAAGTAAGTTTTGGTACAGTTCTTCTTCCACCCATAGAGGATGCATTGATGTATCCTTCTGCCGACTTGGGTAAGCTAGGTTTCCCATAATGCACTCACCAGCAGCGATCAATGGAGAAGGTGAGTGTAGACATTTATCGTTTTTATACCACTATTATTTTCTGACTAAAAGTAGTTTTAAGGCGAGAAAGTCGACCTCAAAACTTCATCCATGCAGTCAGTTTACCAAGAGTGAGCCTTGTTTGAAATATTCTCCGGTATTTTCGGAGCAGCAGAGCTTCGCAGGCAGGCCGCAGTGGCTGCAGGCTTAGCGGGTGGCTGGAGGGGGTTTTCCCCACTAACCACAGACTGACCTCAGCCAGTCACTCTGTGATTTTCTGCTACCTGTTATTTGTTTGCAGCGGCTGAAAGTTGATATAAAGCTGTGTTGTTGTTGTGATGGGTGTGCTGTCTCAGATACTTCCCCGTTTACCACAGACTGGCCGAAAACTTTCACCCTTCCAGATGCTCCTCCTGACTTTAATGCACCTGAGGCTGAATCTTCCCATCCAGCATATGGCACACCAGTTCTGCATCGACCGATCGACTGTGTCCATCACATTCACAAATACCATAGATGTCATGTTTACACACCTTGCTGCGGGGTAACATACCACTGAGCATGGTGCTGCCATGTGAAGGTGAGGAGGTGGTTTTACTGGACAAAATTGTGACAGTTTGCTGTTATCTGACCAGGGGCGGAGCCTGACTTTTATTATTGGGGGGGCCAGAGGGGGCCAAGGCTATCTCAGGGGGTCCACAAACTATGAGAATGGCTTTGTTTCTCTAACAATCAGTTTCTAACTGTATTTATATTTAAGTACATACCAAGTACACAGGAGATGAGATTTGTGTACATAATTTGCAGTTTATTAACAATGTAACACAAAAAACAGACAAAATGTAAAACACTTGGCATCAACTTTTGAACAATATCACCATTGTGATGAAGCTTTGGAATATTCCAAATGTGGAGTTCAAGCAATGTCCAAGCATTAAAAAGTATTAAAAGAGGATTAGAAATGAATATCACACTTAAAACTACTGTAATTGTTATCAATGTTGATGTTCCTGCTTTTATTTGTAGAAATATTGTTGCTTGTATGTAAATAGAATGTATATATTATTTTAAATACATAAATAATGTTGAAAGAAAATATATAAGTTGTAACAGTATCCTATTGTAACCAGTATTAGATCAATATATATATTATGTAGCGACCATCAGGTTACATCTCTGGTCGCTTCTGGGTTTGGGTGGATCCAGGTTACAACCCGCTTACAAACAATGTCCAGACTGGGAAATAAGTTGGGGGTGCTCCCATTTATTGAACAGCTTTCAAATAGATGATAATCCAACATCAAAGGGACGGTCTACAATAGCAGGCATGATGGAGAACATACTGTGGTAAGTGAGAAGTATAGAGACTAAACATGATCAACAGAGCGGTGAAAACCGTAGGACCTTCCCTAACCCAAACCCTCTGCCTTCTCACCTCTGCACCTATATACACTAAAAGTTGTGTACTTGTCAACATTTTTTTCTTTTCATGTCCCCCCCCCCTTCTGTTCTTTTTTTTTTAACACTGAATCTGCATATTATGTATTCAAAGGAGACCTATACGGAAGAAGCAGGTATAGAACATAAATGGATGGATTTATTCAAAAATAAAAATAAATGATAAATAAAAAAATATAAACATAGATAAGGCAGCGAACTAGCAGGTTTCAGTTAAGTAGAATTACCACTGGGTCCTTTTGGAGGAGCAAAAGTAGTACTGGACACAGCTGGGAAGAGGTCAGTGGTATCTCCTGGGACTGGCTCACCATCATCCTGGTCAGAGGCAGAGGCCTCTGTGGCTTCAGACTCCTCCCTCGATAGAACTACATTAAAACAAAAATATGAGTATTTTCAAAATAAAAACACAACCACAAATTTATCATAAACAACACACATGAGCAGCAAACAACATTTCAAAATAATGGAAATCTGAAGGTAATGACTGAACTGGGTAATGACTGTTTCTGTTGATATTCTGACCTGGTGATGGTTGGCTGTCTAACATTCCCTCTCCTAATTGGTCCAGGATGGGACCCATCAGGGCTGCTGATACCAGAGCAGAACTCTATCTGATTTGTGCCTAATTTGCTTCCTTTTAAAAAGAAGTCGTGTATCCTCTCTCTCTGCCTTTTCATTCTCAATCATATCACTCCAAATACTACTTACACAGTGTTATCAACTCCCCTCTTATTACCTCAAAAAGTCATGGTAAACAGATTGTGGCTGTAAATTGAGTATTCAAACTGTTAGTAAGTTAAGTTTATTTGCATGGAATACCTAGAAACTTCTGAACCATGAACAAAACTTTTCAGCTTCTTAACAGGGTAGCATCATCCTGTTACATTTCACCTAACCATCAGAGCAACAATCCGCTAGCAGGCTGATTGTCTGCTAGTTTCATTGCTCTTAAATCATTACAGAAGCACATTTATGTGCAACAACCCATATTAAAAGAAGACATAAATGTGGAGCGGCTGTCTGTAGACGCCGGGTAACGTTAGTTTGATGCTCGCGACTTGTAGTTGTTGCTGAACTACCAAAAATGATCTCCTATGTAACACAAGTTATTTTAAACATTGCCTCATCAGGAAACCACCGTTAAACTTACTTTAATGTTGTTTATCTGGTATTTTATCTTGGAGTCAAACAGGTTGTACAGTGTTCTTCTACGCTGTGATCCTCTGCATCTTCTCCTCGCAGCTCTCATCTTCTTTACGTTACTCTTCTTCTTCTTGGGTTAGGCTAACCTGAAGTTGCGCATTACTGCCACCAGCTGGTCCTTCATCTCGTTACACAGTGAAAATGGGGGAAGAAGTTACATGGTGCTTCCTACTGTAGAGGAATGACGTGGTGTCGTAACATGTTAATCACCTAGGGGGGCCAATCCGATTTCAGGGGGGTCCAGTGCCAACCCCACCCCCACTCCCCTCCCCCGGCCTCCCCTCTATCTCCGCCTCTGGATCTGACCAATATGTGTCCCAGTATCTGTCAAATATTAAAAACAGCATTACTGTGCAAAGCTGTGTCTCAGCTATATCTTTCCTGGAGTTTCAATAAATGGTACTGTTCTAATTGGGAATGTGATTATTTGCATATGTATAACGGATAGTAAAATCAAGAAAACATTTTAATTTGACAAATATCGAATACATAAGTGTAAGTCTTTTAAAATAAGCTAAAGTTTTTATTTTTTGATCATAAAAAAGCTTTACTGAATGAATAATGGTGGTATCATGATTGTCTCCTAAAAAAAATTTAAATCTTTACTCCCTTCAAAAAACTTTGCATAAAAATGTTTTGACCTGACAAATAATAGAAATGATAAGCAACTTCAGAGTTATACAGTTGATTCTTGAATTCCATTATTCCTTAAGCTGCTCTGGATCCATAAGCAGGAAATGTTTTAACCCTCCCGCAGTCTTGGAGGGGTCACACGATGGGTCACACGTGTGCTGCTCAAGTTTTCCCCCGTCTCTTTCATGGTTTTCCCACACGCTGGGCTGCAGGGACCCCTGCACATCACATTTCCGACCATTACTCTAGATTTCTGGTCCTGCGGGGGTCAGAGTAACTCCGGGTGCAGTTCTTTCTGGGGCCTCCCGTGACATCTGCCTCACTCTGCACTAGTGCCTAGCCAGGACAGCAGGAGGGTTAAAGAATTACTTTACATTAAACTTTTTACCAACCTGTATGTGGTCAGAGTTTTTGTTTTACAACTGCATGTTTCATTTACAATAGCTACTAAACACTGATCAACACACTTTTTCTTCTTTTTAATTATCTTCAGGTAAACTCATCAGATAACTACAGCACAAACAGAGACAAAATGTTTGTAGTAAAATCTTTATTGGAATAACAACAAAAAAAAAAAAACAGATAATCAGCCAGCAAGTACAGGAAGTTGATAGCTTGACTGTCTAATCATAAGCTATTTAATATAATTAAAAAATGTAAAATAAGATGAGGAGACAGTGGAGCAGACCATGGCAGGACATGATGGTGAAGATCCCGGGGAGCTTGTGGGAACATGCATCCAAACCTGGAAGTGTGCTCTCTCTCCTCTTGCAGAGCTGTCTGCATAAAACCAGGAAAAAGTAGTTCACACTTTACTAAGGTTTACATGAAAAGACAATCTTGGGGAAATGTGTGTTTTATGTACAAGGAAAGTAATAATAATATATAGAATTTATTGATCTCACAATGAAGAAATTGTCCTCTGCATTTGAACCATCCCTCAGGAAGAAGTGGGGAGCAGCCCAGGGAGCAGAAGGGTCTTGCTCAGGGACCCAGACTGGCAGGCTGTATTTAGAACCGGGGTACTAATGGCCTATAACGCAAATCCCCTACTCTAACCACTAGGCCACCACTTCCAAGACAAAAGTGAAAGAGCTCTGTTTGATCACTAGTTATGGCCCTCGTACAGACGGCGAGACCCTGTCGAAATATAAATGCATTATTATTAGTAGCTAAGACTAAGATGTATTTGGGACTTTGCTGCTTATAGATTGATTATTATTAGTTTTTAGTTATGCTTTTGAGAGTTAGAAAAATCCTTAAAGAGTAGCTTCTACTGTTATCACACAATGAGTGTTTATTATTCAAGGTTAAAGCTTGGAGGTGTTTTCTGTCTGTATCGTGAGAAGCCGGCAGTGTATTGGGGAGGCATGGTACTCCTCTCCCTGAAGATTCCTGAAGACGCATGGAAAACAAATCTTTAATTAAATGATGAAATGTATCTCTGTTTCTTTGATACTGTTGCTGGGGAGACATCCACAGAGAATGAGTATGTGTATGTGTACTGCATAGCAGCGTGGGGTATAAAATGTAATGTAACGCAGCCCCCAGTGAGACCACACACAGACGTTTCCAGGTACCCGTGTAAGTGTGACGTCTCCATCTCTGAATTCAGATTGGTTTTAATAAACTTGTGGAAACTACAACTGATCTCTGACTGAGGATTATCCTTTGGGGTGCCAAATAAAACGAGTCGATGAGAGGTGAGGAGCAATGTAAGAGTTAACGGACGGCCAGTAAAGTTTTCCTACCTCGACAACCCTCAACGCTGATCTCTGTAAACATTCCTCTGCCTTATTGAGATTAAACAGCTAAAAGTTAGAAACAGTTTGAGAGTCGTTCCTTCAGGAGCAAGTGTTATTTAGAGTGTGGTCGCTTCTGGGGACCAAGGACCGGAGGGACTCCAAGGCGTCTGACCACCAGCAGGATGCGGTAGTTCGGAAAAATGTTAACATTTTCAAAAGAGAAAATATTATGTTTTACATTCTGGTACTTTCAGTTATCCACCACATAGGCTATTATAAAATGTTTTATATCAACTTTCAGCCGCTGCAAACAAATAACAGGTAGCAGAAAATCACAGAGTGACTGGCTGAGGTCAGTCTGTGGTTAGTGGGGAAAACCCCCTCCAGCCGCCTGCTCAGCCTGCAGCCACTGCGGCCTGCCTGCGGAGCTCTGCTGCTCCGAAAATACCGGAGAATATTTCAAACAAGGCTCACTCTTGGTAAACTGACTGCATGGATGAAGTTTTGAGGTCGACTTTCTCGCCTTAAAACTACTTTTAGTCAGAAAATAATAGTGGTATAAAAACGATAAATGTCTACACTCACCTTCTCCATTGATCGCTGCTGGTGAGTGCATTATGGGAAACCTAGCTTACCCAAGTCGGCAGAAGGATGCATCAGTGCTTCTATTTCGTATAGGCTTCGCCCTTTAAGGCTATCGCTAGTGGGTTTATCCCTTCGCGCGCAGCGCAGCACGGAAAAACTTTAGTCCACGCCCAGCTGCTGTGTGGGCCCCACGCCGGTCCGTGAGACCGGACAAACGGCTCCCATTTTTTCTTCAGCGACAGCTTAAGATCTATGGCTAGCGTCGGCACTATCCCCCTTTGCCTGGCTTGTAATACCGGCTACATTATGAGCTACGACCTGCATGCCATCTGCGAGAGCTGCCTCGGTCCTGATCATGCTAACCTGGCCTTGACCCCGCTGTCCACCCCTTCCTGCAGGCGTCTTCCTCTGGAGGAGAAGCAACGGGGGCTAGCTATTTTCTCCCCGCTAGAAGGGGAATTCCCCGTAGCAGACCAATGCTCCCTCGATGAGGCATTGGGCATCTTCGGTACTGGGCGGGAATCGGACGATTCCACCCCGGAGACGATATTTCCACTCCCTTCCTCCGGACAGAGGACGCAGAAGCAGATGCCAAACCAGTCCAGCCTCAGGGCCTCCCGATGTCGGTGACCACCCCATTTCCGGCGATGGGCGCACTTGTTAGCGCGCTGCCAGATATCATTGCTAAAGTAGCTGAGGCTAAAGGTGTCCCCGTTCCCGCGCCTTTAGCCCAGCTCCTGACTGATGACCTGGCGGGAAAATTCGCCCCAGCTCATCTAACTCGCCGAGATCCGGTTTGGCCCCGTTTTCCGGCGGTAACTGCTTACCTCTCGGCCGCTTCAGCTGAAGGCACCGGTCTCCACCTTCACACCCATCACGAGGGTGGAGTCCCTGACGGATCAGGGGTTTCCCCCCGCTTTCAGAGCACTACTCAAAGTGGCAGCGCGTATGTTCCCTGGACAGGTGGATGGACAGACTGATCAGCAGAGGTTACACGCTGCAGTTCACGACCTGCGCATAGATCCTGTGCGTCAGAAGAGGCGGATGATCTCAGGCCCTCCTTCAGTGGGACCTGACCTGGCCCACTGGAGAAATCCCTGCATCCTGTCAGAGGGAGTTCCCCTCAGCAGACCTGCATCACAGTCTCAGTGTTCACAGACGCATCCCTGTTGGGATGGGGAGGAACGTGTCAGTCTCAGGCGGTGGGAGCACAGTGGCCAGACCACATGTCTCTCCACATGAACGTGCTGGAGCTTCTCACAGTGTGGAAGGTGACACAGCATTTTGCTCCTCTGCTGCGGGATCAGCTTGTTCTAATCCACACAGACAACAGAGTGGCAGCAGCCTACATAAATCGCCAGGGAGGTGTGCACTCGGCTCAGCTGCTAAACATTTCCAGGCGGCTGCTGTGCTGTGCGTGCATCAACCTGCTCTCCATCAGAGCAGTGTACATCCCCAGCGTCTTGAACAGAGGAGCAGACATCACGTCCAGAGGTGGTCCTCATCCCGGGGACTGGAGTCTCCACCCCGAGCTGATTGTTCAGATCTGGAGCAGATTTGGGAAAGCTGTAGTGGATCCTTTCGCCACACGGGAGAACGCACAATGCCAGTTGTGGTTCTCACTGAGCCCACGGGAGGATCCACCGTTAGGAGTGGACGCCTTTGCTCACAGCCTGTGACCGAAAACGCTCCTTTACGCTTTTCCACCAGTTCCACTGATCCCGCAACTCCTGGACTGAATCCAAGAGGAACAGCTCTCAGTGATTCTCGTAGCCCCCGAGAGCAAAAGCGCGCCATGGTTTCCGAGCCTGCAGCAGCTGGTGTCAGGTCGCCCGTTGCAGCTGCCGTGGAGAGAGGATGCGCTCCTCCAGGCGGGAGGGGCGATCAGGAGCATCCCAGAGTTAGGTCAACGTCTCTGGGTCTGGCCACTGAACGGGAGCGCTTAGAGAGGCTGGGTCTCCCGCACGATGTGCGCACGATTCAGGGCGCACGAGCCCTCTCTACCACAGCGTCATACGCATCAAAGTGGGCAGCTTTTCAGCACTGGTGTGCAGAGAAAGACGTGGAGCCTTTTTCGTGTCCATTAGGCTGCGTACTGTCATTCCTCCAGCAGCTGATGAACAGGAATTTAGCTTTCAGCAACATTAAAACTTATGCTGCAGCTATTTCCTCTTGTCATGAGGGTTTTGGTGACAGAACGGTTTTTAACCACCCGCTGATGAAGCGTTTTCTGCGGGGTGTACGTAGACCCAGACCTGTGTCACGCCCTCTAGTCCCTCAGTGGGATTTAGCGCTCGTCCTGCGCGCACTGGTTAAAGCCCCATTTGAGCCTTTAGATCAGGCTCCTCTTAAAATTCTGTCTTTTAAAACAGCCCTGCTGTTAGCTCTGACATCTGCGAAGAGAGTGAGCGATTTATCTGCGCTCTCTGTCACTCCTTCATGTCTCAGAATACGAGCCGACGGCAGCTCAGCTGTGCTGCGTCCTAACCCTGCTTTTACACCTAAAAGCATCAGGAGTTCGTTCAGATCGAGAGTAATAACTCTGGATGGTTTTTATCCTCCTCCTCATAACTCTGAAGAGGAGGCCACCTCTCATCTCCTCTGTCCCGCACGGCTGCACTGCGCCGCTCCCAGCATCTGTTCGTCCATTACAGAGAAAACTCTGCAGGACGTCCTCTATCTGTCCAGCGCCTCTCACATTGGCTGTGTGAGGCTATTTCACAGGCATATATTTCTTCTGGTTTGGATCCTCCTGAGAATCTCAGAGCTCATTCAATCAGGGGGATGCCAAAACTTGTTTTGGTCCGTCCAACAGCGCGGTCGACCAATCAGCGATGTCTCATGTCTTCCACTGGTACCTACCTTTTTCAGTAGCTTAATGTTGTTGTGTTTTTTGAAATGTTGTTGCTTTTTTGAAATATTGTTGTGTCTTGTGAAATGTTGTTGTGTTTTTTCGAAATGTTGTTGTGTTTTTTTAAATGTTGTGTTTTTTTTTAAATGTAGCTGTGTTTTATAATTTGTTGTTGTGTTTAGTAACTTGTCGATGTGGTTTGCACTTCAGGGCCTACGTACATAGTGGACATAATAAAGTAGCCAGTGAGTATTTTAGCATCATTATATATGTAGAATTTTTTAATAGAAGCCTTTTAAATGTGAAAAAAACGTCCATGCATGTTGTTTACTAAGAAATATATTTTTTTTTAAAAGTCATATTATAGAAGTTTGCAGAAGCAAATCTGTGATGAATGTTAAATAGTTTTGAGCCTTCGTGTGCAGAACTGGCTTGGTTGGCTGATGTTTACTTTTCTTTATTCTTCAACAGAAACCGTCCCAAAACGTCTGTGCATGTAACGACACAACTCTTTGTTTTCATAGTAATCTACGTAATCCCTGGGTCATTTTACAGTAGATGTTTTTCTGGCTCCCATCGAAAGTTCCAGACTTGCGGCTTCGCATGAGTTTAGTTCAAACTCATAAAACAAAAAACTTATTTCACCGGGGGGGGGGGGGGGGGGGAAGAGAAGGTGGGCTTCCCCATTGAGAAGCCCTCCTCCAGTTATATGGCTCCATCATCTGCAAAAAGTGAACATCTCATTTCTTTTCCAATTTCTGTAAATACATCGTTTATCATTATAGTGAACAATATTGGACTTATAATACTACCTTGTGGCGTACCATTGTCTACAGCAAAATTTTTTTGATATTTCTTAATCTATTTTAACTTGAAGAGTTCTATTTGTTAAAAAAAAATTTAATCCAGTTTTAAACATTTTTCCCCCCTTTTTTTTTCATTTTATTTAATTTAATAAGTAATCCTTCAAAACCCACATCATGTCATAAGCTTTTCTCTATGTCAAAAAATAAACAGCTACTACACTTTCTTTTTAACTTGCGCTCCTTTGATTTCATGTTCTAAACATAAGTTTTTAGTCATTAGTATTTCCTCTTTTCTAAAACCACTTTGCACTTTATTTAATGTACCCGTTTCTTATTCAAATAATAAAATTTTTTCTATTATTAATCATTTTTTTTCCCTTATTTTGCATACATTTGATGTTTAAAAAAAAGGGTCCAAAAATTTTTGGTTTTGTGTTGTCTTTTCCTGGGTTTAGCTATTGGTACGATGATTGACTCCTTCCAGCTCTGAGGCAGCTCCCCCCCCTCCCCGACTTTATTATACACCCCTAATATGACCCTTTTGGATGTTTCACTGAGATGTTGTATCATTGTTTTAACAAATCTGATCTTTACCAGGTGCCGTATTCTTAAATTTTTTAAGCACAAAAACCTGAGTTCAGTTCTGCTTTTTGTAAATGGGTTTCATTCATTAAAATTTTTTTGTTTCTTCCGTGTTTTGTAGTAAATATTTGTTATTTTCAGTTTTTGTGGCTTCCCCGCTTTTTCCCCCCATCACCTAATGTTACTTGAAAAACTATGAATTTTATTGAATGTTTTAAGCTAGTATTTCAGCTTTTTTCTTCATCTTTTATTATAGTTTAATTTTTTATATTTTAAATATGGATATCCATATTCTTTTCTTTAATACCGTTCATTTCTTTTTTAATTTTTTTCCATATTTTATCAGTTTTTTGTTTCTCTACCTACCGTACTGCCCCCCCCCAAAATTTCCCCCCAATATTCTCTTTTTTTGCATTCCCAAATTTTTTTTCCTTTACCAAAATTGCTTGTTTTCTCTTATATTCAATGAGCTTCTGAAATTACTGGATTTTCCTTTAAGTGCTTTTAAATGCTTTTTTTTCTTAATTTTTTACTTCTCTACATTCACTGGCCCCACCATGGTACCATTTTTTTTTCACACCGTCTTTTTTCCTTTATTTATTGAATTTTCTGCAGCTTCTATAAATTTTTTTTCAAAAACACATTCATTTAAAATTTTTTTACATCCATTTTTAATCTATTTTTCCCTAGATTTTTTCACTGAGATGTTTAAAATTTAATCCAATCTGCCTTATTAAAATTCCATTTATTTATTTTTAAATTCTTAAAGGGTTTTAATGTTAGTTTTTTTCCTGTTTTATCTTAATGGGATAATGACCACTACCTATTGTTGTTTTTTTTGTCAATATCACAACTCACATATACCAGCTAACGAATTTGATACCGAAGTTAAAATAATTGCTGACTCTTTTTCCTTTTTTTTTTCATTAATTTTTTTATACCCTCCCCATTATTAAGACATACAAAATTTTTAGTTTCTATTAAATTTCTATAAAAATGGTCCGTTTTTATCAATAACATTTTCCCCATATTGTGCTATTAGCATTTTTAAATCCCCGCACCATATTACTTTTCCTCCCCCAGATATTCTAAACATCTCTTCCATCAATTCCATTGATAATGTTTTTACATGGATTAAAAAAAAATTAAATTTAATTTTCAAATTTTTCCTTTTTTTTTTCCCCCAAATTTCAAAAACTATATACTCTAAATCTTTACCTTTTTTTACTATTTGATATTTAACTCCTTCCTTTATAAATATCGCACACCCTCCTCCATTTCCTTCTGGTCGAAAACCCTTCTTTTTACTACCATACCCTTTAATAAAAAAATCTAATGTTTTGGGTTTTTAAACATGTCTCCTGTAAACAAATCACGTCTGGTTTTCTTCTAGTTCCATCAATATATCCTTTTCAGTTCCTGTCCGTTAGCTATCAGATTTCTAGCATTCCATTGTAGTATTCTCATATATTATCCGGGGGGGGTTCCTGTTCTCTCCTCTGTTTCTAACCTCTTGTTGATGTTCTTCAAGATCCCCTTTTAAAAAACCCCAAAAAAATTGTTCCGCTCCTCTCACAATTTAATTTTAATTTTTTCAGTTTTTACGTTTGGGCCTGGTCCAGTACAGTTGATGACGTAAGCAAAAATGAAAAATAGTTAAATTAATTTTTTTTCTTAACAAAAAAAAACCTTTTCCCCTTTCCCCCTAATTCCCTCTGTTTGCAGTTTTTGAAAAGGAAATTTTTTCTCTCTTTTTGTTTTCCCCCTTCTCTTATCTTTTTTCCTTTAAACACTTTTGACTGCTTCTGCATAACTTGGGTTTTTGCTCCCCTTAACATGTTGGATTTCCTTTGCTTTTTCCTCACCTCACCTCCTCCATATGTAACCCCCTATGTTGGACCTCCACAGTTACAACATTTTTCTTGCTCTTCTTTACAATCTTCTGTCTTTGGGTCCCCTCCCCACTTTGCACACCCAAAAATAAAGCTTTTTTCCTTTGGAAAACTGCTGCTATGGTTTCCATATCTCTGGCATTTGTACCATCTAAGTGGTGGAGGGATGTATGCTCTTACTTGGAAGCTTAAAGAATCCCATTTTTTGATGTTTTCTGGCAAGATTGTTTCTTGCAAATTCAATTTACACTGACAGACTTCCTACTCTTTTTTCCATTGACAGGTTTTTTATAATCTCTTCAGTGAGTTCACTTTTTCACCAGTAATGCTTCTTTTTTGTTTGTCTAAATCTTCATCCAAAAGGGATACCAAAAAACCCAAAACCCCCGGATTGATATATTTTTTCCTAAAATCTTTTTTTCTACAAAACCCATTTTTTTCCCCAATGCTTTCTACGTGTAAACCTTTCATTTTTTGGTTCTTCATCTTTACACGTCACTAATAAGTTTTTCCGTCTCTTAATACTTTTACCATTTTCTACATCTCCTATTTTTTTTTTTATTTCTCTAGAAATCACTATCGGGGGCTTAGGGTTTATTATGCTTCCTAATTTTTTTATTATTTTAAAAATTCTTCCTTCAGTTTTTCCTTCTAACTATTCTCTCTTCATCCGAGCTGCTTCCTTCCAACTCTCGCTTGTTACCCTGATTTTCAAACATCCCTCCTTCCTCCTTTTCGCCACGTCCTCTTCCTCTCCCCCTACCAACCGGTGTCCATCCCTCAAAATCTTCTTCTCCTGCCTGTACCCCCATCCGAACCATTCACATACCAGTTTATGCCTTATTCCGCCGTTTCCAATATGAAAGCAAGTTTATCCAGTAAGCCAAAAGAAAGCTGGATCGAGCCTTCTTCCAAAGGAAAAACCCGTCTCGTCAACAACGAATTCTTGCTGCGAACCACCTGGAAAACCTCCACCCGCGTCCTCCTGGCCCTTCCAGGACACCTTCCAATATATCTACCTGGCCCACCGTGCAGATTGTACGTTAACGCTGCCAATAAACCCACAGAACAGGTTCAGAGCAACAATGAGTGGCTCGGTGGAGACTCACCCCACCCACTTTCCACTCCTCCTCCTCCTCGTTCTGTGGGTCTCAGCCTATAAAACACCTCCCCTCCTTTGCGTCTTCCCTCACATATACACACACACACACACTCCAGTGCCTTTTTTGCCCCTGCAGTTTCTCCTTCCAAAACACGCAAGGAACCGAAAAGTGAATCAAAATGGCCATGGTTCTCGCTTACTGGGACATTCGCGGGGTAAGTGGCGTCGTTCTGGGTCGTTGTTTGACTAACTAGTTTTTATGTGTTTGATGGGGTGTTTCGAGGTGTTAGCTAGCAGCTAAAATGTTGTGTAACGGCACCCGTCCTCTGCGCGGGTGGATTAGACCCTTATCGGTGACGCTAGTAACGATTTTATGGTTTGAATTAAGTGGACTGTGATCTGCCTTTCCCCTGGCTTATTTATGTGAGTGTTCTGCAGACTGTGGGCGAGGAATGCCCGCGGATTCAAATATTAGACATTTTACTCGCTTGTTATTAAAACCGGGCAGGTGGTGTGTGATTTATGGGCAGCCAACTTACCTCCAACACCTGGTTCAAGTTCAGGCATATTGTTGGCTTCGACTTCAACATGCTGGTACCCTTATCAAGACCTAAAGGTTTGGTCTAGAACCTAGAGGATCCTAATCTGTGGTATGTGCAGAGAGGGGGCGGGGAAGGTACACAAATACTGAACTCAAGTAATAGAATATTTACTATAGCGATTTTATTTTTCTCAAGTACATGTAAGAGTAACTGTGAAAATAATTTAATCCTGCGAAATGCGTCTCGTAGGAAGAATAACCATATGCAAACAGATGTTGCTGTAGCTGTTCTGCTCCATTAAAACATAAAACCTGTAAATGTTAAACAACCCTGGACAGTTATAGGGGCCTCCTGAGCCGGCCCACGGTATAATTAATCAGAATCAGAATCAGCTTTATAGCCAAGTTTGTACATACAAACAAGGAATTTGACTCCGGTACACTTTGCGCTTTGGTTTTTGTTTTTGCACTACAGAATATACATATTTACAAAATTTTACAATATACACCCCCATTTTTAAAAAAAAAAAAGGTGCCTTTGCAACAACTGTATGCTGGGTTTTTTTTGTATTCTATTGAATTTTCAACAGAGAAAAAAGCCTGGGGAAGAAACTGTCCTCTGTGGCGGCTGGTTTTTTTTTGAACAGTTGCTCTGTAGCGTCGGCCTGAAGGCAGAAACTCTAAACAGTTTTATGTGCAGGGGGTGTGGGGGTCTGCAAAAGATTTTTTTGAGCTCTTTTCATGACCCTTACCTGTATAAGTCTTGGATGGAGGGAAGGTGAGGACCCGATGATTCTCTCTGCCGTTCTTGATTTTCATTTTCTTGCAGTCTGGACCTGTCCTGTTTTGTGGATGAAACCCCCAACCACACGGAGATGGATGAAGACAGGAAAGACTGAATGATGGCAGTGTAGAAGATGACCAGCAGCTCCTGTGGAAGGTTGAACTTCTTGAGTTGCCTCAGGAAGTACAGTCCTTCTGCTGGGCCCTTTTTCCCCGAACAGTTTTCTATGTGTGAAGACCATCTCAGGTCCTCAGAGATGGTGGTTCCCAAAGAACCTGAAGTGATCCACAAACCCCACCGGTGTTTTTTTGAGGATGGTGAGGGGGGGGTATGGGGGTGGGTTTTGCCCCAAAGTCCCCCCACATCTCCACAGTCTTGAGGGGTTTTGTTCCAGGCAGTTCTGACAAAACCCAGTGTACCAGCCGATTCCACCTCCTGTCTGTATGCAGACTCAACACCGTCCTGGATCAGTCCAATGACAGTGGGGTCCCTCGCAAATTTTCAGGAGTTTTTCACGGGACGAGTCCGCTGAGGTGCAGTCATTTGTGTACAGGGAGAAGAGGAGTGGGATAGAAAACCCCCCCTGGGGGGGACCAGTACTTATTTTAATCTGGTTCGGGAGAAGATGCTCCCCAGTCTCACCCCCCTGCTTGTCGGTCTGTCAGGAAGCTGTTGATCCAAAACTGACAGGTGGGGGGCTGGGAACGTTGAGCTGGGTGAGCTTCTGGTGGAGGATGTCTGGTATGATGGTGTTGAAGGCCGAGCTGAAGTCTACAAACAGGATCCTGGCGTAGGTCCCTGGGTGGTCGAGGTGTTGCAGGATGAAGTGTAGACCCAAGTTAACAGCATCACCTGCTGACCTGTTTGCTCGGTACGCAAACTGCAGGGCGTCCAGTAGAGGGCCTGTGATGTCTTTCAGGTGCTTCAACACCAGCCGCTCAAAGGATTTCATGACCACAGACGTCAGGGCTACAGGCCTGTAGTCATTTAATCCTAGGATGGTGGGTTTCTTGGGCACTGGGATGATGGTGGATCGTTTGAAGCAGGAGGGGACCTCACACTTCTCCAGTGACTTGTTGAAGATCCGGGTGAAGATTGGAACGAGTTGATTTGCAGAGGCTTTCAGGCATGATGGGGAGACGTTATCAGGTCCTCCAGCTTTCTTTGTTTTCATGCGCTGAAAGAGCCTGTTTACATCATCCTCAGAGATCTTTAGTGCAGGCAGAGGATCTGAAGGTAGGGGGTTGGTTGCTTTGCTGGTCGAACCTGTTCCTGAATGGGATGTGGAGGAGTTGGTTTGAGGTGTGAATGGCTTCTTGTCATGTCTGCAGTAGAAGCCATTCAGACGGTTGGCCAGGCGAGGACTTTCTTCAGGAAGGGTGGTGGGGCTTCTGCAGGCAGTCAGGTTTCTCAGACCAGTCCATACAGCCGAAGTGTCACCAGTAGAAAGGCTGTTTTTCAGCTTCTCACTATAGCTTCTCTTGGCTGCTTTGATCTCCTTTGTTAGTCTGTTCCTGGCCTGCCTGTACCGTGCCCAATCTCCACTGCTGTGAGCTTCTTCCTTGTCCCTGCGCAGATTCCTGAGGCCATGGCTTGTTGTTCCCAAAGGTGCAGAAGGTCTTGGTCTGCACACACATGTTCTCACAGAAACTGATGTATGATGTCACCACATCAGTTAGTTCGTTTAAATCAGTGGCTGAGGTTTCAAAAACAGTCCAGTCTGTGCATTCAAAGCAGGTCTGTAGCATCTGCTTCGATTCCTCAGTCCACTTTTTAACAGTGTGAACCACGGGTTTGGAAGCTCTTAGTTTCTGTCTGTAAGTTGGGATGAGGTGGATAAGGCAATGATCCGAAAGTCCCAGAGCAGCCCTGGTAACAGCATGGTATGAGTCCTTGAAAGCTGTGTAACAGTGGTCCAGTGAGTTTTTGTCTCTGGTGGGACACTTAATATGCTGTCTGTATTTTGGGAGCTCATTAGAGAGATCTGCGCTGTTAAAATCTCCCAGTATTATGATGAAAGAGTCAGGGTGTTTTTCTCCATGTCTGTAATCAGCTCAGCAAGATGTTTTTCCGCGGCAGAAGTGCAGCCATGCGGTGGAAAATATGAGCCGATTATTATGAACGAGGAAAACTCTCTCGGTGAGTAAAACGGTTTACAGATTATGGAAAATGACTCCAGATCCGGACTACATGTTTTCCCCAGCACTGGGGAAAACCGCTGCGTGGGGCCGCAAAACCAACAGCGGCATCCCAATAATGCTTAGATCCTAAACAAAATAGTCCCCCCACCAAGAAACCTCAAGAAAATCACAGCATGTCAGTTATGAAACACCTGTACCTGTTCACACATTGCCATTTTACCCCGACGGGAGAGGGACTATATTGTTTCCAGCTTGTGGCAGAGAAATACGCCTACTTGACGTAAGGCTGCACCGTGCAGATGGACCACGCTAGGAGCAGGGAGGGGGAGAACGCAGACATCTGTGTTCCCATTGTAGTTTTACTGGAAGCGCAGTGCAGCTGAAACGCGTGGACCTCAAATAAAGCATGTCTTTATTTGAATAAAAGAAAATGTATAAACAGGCCAGTCTTTTTAATGCTCCTGACAGGGACAGGAATTCCAAATAAAATCCAGCTCCCACTCTTGCTGTCATGTGCATCAGTAGAAAGTGAACAAATTAACTCAAGCTGAATATCAGAGACTTTAGTGCCTCAGTGTTCGGACTTTCTCCTTTATTCAATTGCTCTGGTTCCTTATTCAGTTGTTTATTTAAACATCCGATTAACTATTAAGCCTCAAACGTGTGTTTACTAGAATATTGCAGTTAATGAGCATGTTATTTGAATTTTTTGGAAACCAAATGTTATTACACATTTTAATATAGAAGTACTTTTGAAGTAATTTCACAAAACAACTTTTAAATTCTTTTTTGAATTTTGCACAGAACAGCGCAATTAATCCTGAGTAAGAATTGTAATAGCTGCCCAGCACAAAACGATACAGATAAATGAAGATAAATAAATAAAGCTAGAAAGATGGAGATGCTAGAAAGATTGCTGTTATTGATTGAAACATGACACACACACCAAAATCCTAAGAAAAATACTGATATTTAGAAAGAGAATATATTAAATCAGCCTTTTTTCCTAAATTTTCGGCACAGATAAATTGAAATATTTTAAATTTGTTAAAATATAAATTTAGGACTGAAAGGAGTTCACACGTTTATTAGTAAAAGCACAAACAATTGTGTGCTGTGCTAAACCATTGGTCAGATACACTGACAAAATATAATAGCTGTACGAGTGGATTATGTCAAATGCATAACATTATAATGTAATTTAATCAACATACATCAGTAAATGTGCCAATAAATTAGTTTTTTGTAATTAGTATTTATGTTAGACGTTAAAGTTTGGCTCTCTTTTGGCATTATACATCTAATTTTGTTTAGTAATTTAGCTTGTTGCAAACTAATTAATGGAAATATTGCTTCATATACTAAAATTAGCCTTGTATCTACATATAATTAGGGTTAGAAGAAAATTTGTCGTCTTCCAAATTGGACAACGGTTGTGGACCATGTGGCTATAACCCAGGCGTGGGCAACTCCAGTCCTCAAGGGCCGGTGTTGTGATTATGAATATTAATATATTATTTATTATTTAATATTAATATTTTCTTAAATACTATTTTGGTCTGTTAAGGGTTGTCCTGTGAATACCAGCCCAATAAGGTGATGGTATTAGGACAAAATTGAAAGGTGTGAGCCAAGCTCTGACATTATTGAACAGCATAAACTCTGCACACACATGGAATGAATTCACACAATTTCTTAAAATACAACAATTTATTAACAAAAGTAAGTCAACTCAAAGTCAAACATATTTTAATCAACAAACCCTTTACTATGCTAAAACAATCCAACTAACTACGAAGCAGAATTAAAGCATAACGAAGACTAATGGGCTATGTACAATATAAACAAGTTGATTAAAGATGATTGAAAATCATGACCAAAAGAGTGATGCAACATTAACATGCAATGTTATTTATGTTTGAGAACCAAGGATTATCTTGAAGAATCTGGAAGTGAAGTTAAATTAGTCTTGGAACCAACTTGGCCAATAACTGGTACACCTTTAGACAACCATTCACAATGCAAGATCAGATAAAACATTATTTTAATAAAGTAATATTTTAAAGAATGATTTGCTGAATAAAACCAACCTTCTGGGCGACCAATTCTCAACGGTGTTTAATTAGCTGCCTTTATTTATTAAAATAATATTTAAAGAAATATTAAGGAAATAGTAAAATAATATTTAAGGAAATATTTTAAATAAGAACCAAATTTTTCATGTGTCTTAATGGTGTTTACTTAGTTATCAAGTTTAGAAAAATAATATTTAGGGAAATATTATTTCCTAGATTGAAACTGACCTTTTTGGGTAAATGATCTTTAGCAGGCAAGCACGTGTTCTTAGCTGTTAGCGGTTGGGGCTAACAAAAGAAGCTTATAGCTCATCATCAGAATCAAACTGACCTTTAAAATACCATTAATAAAAGGGTTAAAATGCATAAACGCGGGCGGCGTGTTATGGCCGATCTTCTGTGTTTATATCATCCTTTAAATAAAGTTTGTCTTAACTTAAAAAAAGAAACACAGAACACAAACAGAGCACGTAGTGCTAAGTTTCAACACAACCAAACGTCATAAAACGAAAAATGTTTAGGTCATTTCATTCTAAACTACTCTCTGCCCAAAACACAACCTCTTACGTGAACCATGTTGAGGAAAAGTTGTCGGGGGCGGGAAGAGGCCTGTTTTTTGCAAAAGCGGGGTTTTTATTCTGACAGTGACGTCACGGGAAGTCCGCTGTTATTCCTTGTTCGTTGCTTTGCTGGAAGTAGGTTAATGCGATTTTATTTTGAAAGTTCCAGAAAAGTTCTTACTGGCCTTTCATGTTGTACCCATGGCTGTGGTCCCAACACTGGTGTGTCTCTGCTTCAACAACCTTGAATCAATTGCAAAGCTATGACCTGTATGACCTAAACCAGAACATCATGACATCTTGTAAATTGGCTTACAGCATTAAACAAGTGCTAAAATGACACAAATGTTTGACTTTTTTCCCTTTTTAATAATGTTAGGTTGGAAAATTGAGTAATTATGTTCATCTTAGCTAAATTAGCTCTGCTAATGTAGGGTTTTAGTGGAGAAGTGTGTTTTAAAAAGGGTTTCTTGAAGACACTGATTGGTGAGCTAATAAAATTACAGAACTGGGTTTCTTTTTCACAAGCTACTGGTTTAATGTGATTAAAACTTATTCAGATGCTGTACTCCATCTTTCTAGCTTTGCCATTGTGACAATTTGACAACCATAAAAAAGTAAACGCTTATTTTCAGAGGAAGGCCTGTATATTGTCTAGCCAATAAATATTTTGGGCCAATATTTGTAAGGATTAAAATATCAACAGTTAGTGAAAATTACAGTAAATGTAGATATTGAAAAAGTGTCTCCCTAATCTCTGAATGTGTACAGCTTGCCCAGCCCATCCGCCTCCTCCTGGAGTACACCGGCACCAACTACAAGGACAAGTTTTACGTCTGTGGTGAAGGTGATGCATTATTTCAGCTAACATATTTTTTTAAAAGTTGGTAAATAACCAAAAGATTTTAATCAATCGCACAACTGGACATATTTCTCTCTCATAGCTCCAGAATATGACAAAAGCTGCTGGTTTGGTGAGAAGGAAAAACTTGGAATTGACTTCGCCAATGTAAGCAATCTTTAGCTTTACTTCTACCATAAAGCAGGTTTAAGTGATCTGTTGCTGAAGGTTTTGTGATTAACCCACACCATAGCTGCCCTACCTGGTGGATGGAGACAGGAAGATAACGCAGAGCAATGCCATTATGAGATACATCGCCCGAAAGCACAATATGTGTAAGTACTGGGATCTGTCATAAACAACACATCAACATTTCTCCCAAATTTAACAGTTTTGTACTTGCAAATGTAATCTCTGTGGACTTTGGGGTGATAACAGGTGGAGAGACTGAGGATGAAAAGGTCAGGGTGGACGTGATGGAGAACCAGGCCATGGACTTTAGAAATGGCTTTGTAATGCTGTGCTACCTTGACTTGGTAAGAAGATGACTTAAAAATGTATTCACATTACACCTGAGTGTCCACTAAAGCAAGCCTCCCCTGCCTGAAATCAGGAGAACAAAAAGCCGGGGTACCTCAAGTCGCTGCCAGGTACGCTGAAGCAGTTCTCTGACTTCCTGGGAGACAGGAAGTGGTTTGCTGGTGATAAGGTAAGTCATCTCATTACATTGGTTATTGTATGTTTCTCAGCAGATGTAAATCCCACACCTTTGACTAATATTATGATAAAGTCGTTGAAAATGTCATCCGCTTGTTTTTGGATCCATGAGTTGCTAAATGATGGAGCTTATATTGATAATAAAAAATCTATATTCTGTTTGATCCACCAGTAATTCATTAACTTTGCATCTACTTGTCACTGCTTTGTGGCCACCATACAGCTCATTAGTTACAGGCTAAAATTTTTAAGCATGTTCTCTGTTGATGACCCAGTTGCATATTTGACCAAGTTATTGATGTAAGCAGATTTGAAACATGCACTGGAAAACAACTCATATTTAAACAGTGTGAATCTTACCTTTGAGGAATTTGAAGCATTTGTAGTGACAGAATAAATGCATCTGGTTTGTTTGCTTTGAGATTGATTTCAGATGTTGCACAATGAGACCAACAGGAGGCAGTACAGGCTTCCTCACAGAAGTAAAAGAGTTTCAGAGACAGAAGATGAACAACATTGGACAAACATTTTGGTTTTTTTTTTGTTTGTTTTTTGGGAATACTTTTAATATCTCATCAAGATCATATGCCTTATAGAAAAATGTTCAAGAGAATGTTTTGTTTCCTTTCACTAATGTTCTGTTGTTCATCTCTGAAAATTGTGGTTGAAATTAGATTTTTTTTGCATATTTAACTACTGGTTGGCAACATTACTAATGTTAGGGGGTCTAAATTGCTTTATTTTGTTTTAGAGAAATGGAATATATTACCACAAGACGGTAATTTAGTCTGGATAAACCACATACTCCCTAAACCTTCAGCTCTACACCTCATAGTTGATTATTTATTTATTTATATTTTCTTTACACAATGTAGGTAATATGAAAAAACAATAACTTTTATAAATGTGATTATTTGTGAAGCAGATTAAAGGATTTAAGATTTAAAAGAAAACAAATATATACAAATCGTTATTTTTAGCACTTTTTTTTGTTCTGCAGCTACCTGTTTGGGTCCTGAAGCTCCAGAGTCCATTTCTGGATATAGGAACCCTGACAATCAGAAGTGCAATATCCATTCCAGCTGCAATTATTGGCAGTAATATATTCATAAGTTAATTTACACATTTGCTGACTTTCCACTTAACCAGAATCACAAACGCTGTCAGAGTTGAAGACTTTTGTACTGCACATTATGTGTGGGGGAAGTTAAGACGGAGAGCTCCAAGAAACCCTGAGTTTGTTGAACCCGAGTTTGATAAATGTGTTGCTGCATATTTATTATGAATTCAATTTTTGTATATTACTGAATGCCTGAGTTTACTTTTAGAGGTGCATTTAAATACTGTTTGGTAATGATTTCCGCTCCCAATAGATCACCTTTGTGGACTTCATCATGTATGAGCTTCTGGATCAACACAGGATGTTTCTTCCTACATGCTTGGATGACTACAAGAACCTCAGAGATCTTATGGATCGTTTTGAGGTGAGAACACTCTACTGTCTGATGCTAACAATTGCAAAAAGTGCATAGATGCTCCTACTCTTTTTGGTTTGTGTGAAACCATCTTTGGGACATGAGTAAATATTTGGTCAAATATCTGATTGCTTTGCGCAGAAATTATTTTAACACTTATCAGAGCCAGAGGAGCTCCTTTCTTCTCCCCTTGACTTACCACTTATCCCATCATTGTAGGCTCTGGAGAAAATTGCTGCCTACATGAAGTCCGACAGATTCATGAAGACTCCTGTCAACAACAAGATGGCCAAATGGGGAAACAAGAAGGAGTGAAGTCTAAACTTGCCTTTGCCTTAGAAATACAAAGTGCTTTCCACAAGTGGAACTTACTGGAAAAACTTTAATTCAGGAGTAAATTTACCATCTTTGTTTGTAGTTCATTAAGGCTTCGTGCCCTTTAATCTGTCTTTTCAAAGGTGTTCACCAGAAATGTCAGAACCCCTTTGTTTTGTAATAGTTTGGATTAAAAAAAGCAACTTTATACTGTTGTTTAAGAAGATGTGCAAGTGAAAATTTTAATTTCAGTCAAAGCACTTAGTTTTGTAACCCATGTGTTATTGACAGAATAAACAATTTCACTTCAATCTGGTTTTATTTTTAACATCAAACTTTCTACAATAAATCACGTGATAATCATTCATCAAGAAAAACATGATAACTTATTGCAGCAGAAAGTATGACAAAATTTATATATTTATGTGTATGGGGTTGACTCAAAATATAATTGGAGGCAATAGTGCGGATTGGCTTAATACAAAGGTTAGTAATTAACACGTAAAATTGCATGCTACTTCAAATGACTGATTACTACTCTTTTATATGCTATACAAAAAATCAGACCAATCTTTCTGGAAAATAAACATACTGAATTAGATGATGTTCAGTAGATGGTGAGAGTAAGAGCGGCTCATCTTGACACGGATCCAGAACTACCATTGAATCGAAATGTTTTAGTATCACAGCTGTTGTCAGTAGCGGCCGTTGTACATTTGTGACGGCTCACTGGAGAGCTGCAGGACAAAAAAAGGAAGCATTACTGATTGACAGATGTTTTATACATGCCGAGATGTAACCTGATAGACCTAGGGGGTTGTACAAATTGCTTAAAGGTAGCTCATTGTGATAACTAAAGTCAGAGGAAGCAGTAGTTGGTCAACCAGATTTACTCCCTACTAGTTAATAAAGCTTTCCTTTTTACTATCCTGACTGCTCCTTAAATGTGTAAAATCAAGTTTATTTTAAAAATAATTATTTGAGACCATAGCAGCTGCAGGGATATTTTCATGTGTAAAGTTGAGCTAATTCATGTCTGATGGCCCTGTTTTTATAAATAAACTACAGTGCTAGCAAAAGTAACTGTAGAACCTGATCTGTGTTTGGACTGTTTTGATCCTGTGGAGCTTCCTGAGTTATCAGAAATATTAGCTTCATCTAAACCTTCAACTTGTATGTTAGACCCAATCCCAACCAAATTATTTAAGGAAGTGTTCCCTCTGATACCACCCCCATTTGATATAAATTTTTTATCTTTAGAAAAGGGTAGTCCCAAACAGGTTTTTAAGGACTGAATTAAATTTTTACTAAAGAAACCTTCGCTGATCAGATGACTTAAAATTACAGGACCTATATCCAATCCTCCATTTTATCTAAAATTTTTGAGAAAATTTTGTTAATGATATGTGACATTTCCCACAGCAATGACCTGTTTGAAGAGTTTAGTCGGCTTCGAGCCAAGCACTGAAACAGCTCTGCGAAAGCACTAATGATATTCTTATGGCCTCAGATAAAAGGGCTTGTCTGTACTGGTTCTTTTTAGATCTCGTGCTGCATTTGATACATCGATCATAATATTTCTTAGAAAGGTTGGAATATGCCCCTGGGATAGGGGGAAAAGCACTAGGCTGGTTTAAAATCTTTTGTCTGCAGTTCCAGTTTGTTCATGTAAAAAATAAAACATCTTTAAACTCCAGGGTTAATTGTGGAGTACCACAGGTTCAATACTTGGGCCAATTCTCTTTACAAAAACACTGTTTAAAAAAAAAAGGTAATTTAAATAACATCCTAGATCAAGAAATGAAATATTCTCATTAAAAACTTTGTTCTGTACAAAGTTTTAATTGTGACAACAAAAAACACAAAAATCATCAAGGAACAAAAATTTTTAACCAATGGAGGCCTGGATTTGGGGTCCACACATAAATTAAAAATGGGAAAAACACCACAGGCTGATCCAACTTTTTGTAATGTCCTTGAAACAAGCAAAATGAGGCTCGTATTTTGTGTGGCCTCCACTGCCTGTTGACCTCCCTACAAAAAACCTGGGGATGCTCCTGATGAGACGGGAAAGGTCTCCTGAGGGGTCTCCTCCCCGACCCGGCTAAACATCCCCAAATCCTGGCTTTTTGTGGGGGAAAAAGTGACTTTTTGGGGAGGGGGCGAGACATGATGTCCCAGATGTGCTCAATCGATTCAGGTCTAAACGGCGGGGCCCCTCCATATCTTCAATGTCTTCATCTTGCAGGAACTGCTGACAAACTCCCGCCACATAGGTTTTTTCATTGTCCTACATTAGGGGAACTCAGGTCCAACCCACCAGCTATATCTCACAAGGGGTCTGGGATCTCACTCGGACCTAAAGGCAGTCAGGCTACCTTGGCGGACATGCGGCCCTCCAAAGAAAAAAACCACCCCAACCATTACTACCCCTGCCAAAAACCGGTCGTGAAGGTGTTTGGGGAGGCGCAGATTGCTCTCCACGGTGTTTCCAGACCTGTCACGTCTGTACATGTCTCAGTGTGAAAAACCCGCTTTCTCGTGAAGAGCTCAGGCACCGGGCGAATTTGCCAAACCCGGTGTTCTCTGGCAAATGCCAAGCGTCCTGCACGGTGTTTGGCTGTGAGCACACCCCCATTTGTGAACGTCGGGCCCTCATACCACCTCATGGAGTCGGTTTCTAACCATTTGTGGCAGACACATGCACATTTGTGGCCTACTGGAGGTCTTTTTGCAGGGCTCTGGCAGTGCTCCTCCTGTTCCTCCTTGCACAAAGGCGGAGGTAGCGGTCCTGCTGCTGGGGGGTTGCCCTCCTACGGCCCCCTCCCCAAGTCTCCTGGTGTACTGGCCTGTCTCCTGGTACGCCTCCAGGTTCTGGCCCACTACGCTGACCGACACAGCAAACCTTCTTGCCACAAGCTCTCATTGTTTGTGCCATTCTGGATGACTGCACTACCTGACCACTTGTGTGGGTTGTAGAGTCCGTCTCATGCTACCACGAATGTTGAAAGCACCACCAACATTCAAAAGTGACCAAAACATCAGCCAGAAAGCATAGGTACTGAGAAGTGGTCTGTGGTCCCCACCTGCAGAACCACTCCTTTACTGAGTGTGTCTTGCTAATCGCCAAAGATTTCCCCCTGTTGTCTATTCTATTTACACAACAGCATGTGAAATTGATTGTCAATCAGTGTTGCTTCCTAAGTGGACAGTTTGATTTCTCAGAAGTTTGATTTACTTGGAAGTATATTGTGTTGTTTAAGTGTTCCCTTTATTTTTTTGAGCAGTGTATATGCTTCCAATAGGTAAGATCATCAGGCAGCATAGAATAAATTAGCTTCTTCATAAATCAGAGATCTGATTGTTCTATATGTTCCTAACAGGGCACTTCGTTCTCAGACTGCAGGTTTACTGGTAGTTCCTAGAGTCTCTAGAAGTAGAATGGGAGGCAGATCCTTTAGTTATCAGGCTCCTCTTCTGTGGAACCAGCTCCCAGTTTTAGTCCATGAGGCGGACACCCTGTCTACTTTTAAGGATAGGCTTAAAACTTTCCTTTTTGATAAAGCTTATAGTTAGAGTGGCTTAGGTTATCCTGAGCTATCTCTGTAGTTCTGCTGCTATAGGCTGGAGGACATAATGACCACTTTCACCCTCTTCGTTATATTCTCACACTACTCTCCAATTTTACATTATTTGCTGTTATTTCAGCTTTTAACTTTATGTTCTCTCTCTTTTCTCTTCCTAGAAGCTACACCTGGCCTGACTCTGTGTCTACCTGTGACACCTTTCTGGAGAGGGGCATTGTCCAAGCTTCTGCTGGCAACAACTTAATGCTCACCCTCTACCGATGATCCACATGGCCCTGTCTTTCAGTGTTTAACCCTTTCTCTTCTCCTAGACTGGCGATTGACTGAGCTTTACTGTAACTAACTGTATGTGCTCTCTTTCAGACTCTAACCTTGAAAACTGGCTCAGAGTTTATATGTTCTTTCTTTCTAGGGGAAAAAGACTAAAGGAGCTACATCCATTAACATTTACTTTTCCTTCCCTAGAACGTACTCCTGGATCCCGTGCTTCTTTGTTCTCTTTGTGTCTCTGCCCCTGTTCTCTCTAACCCCCAGTCGTCGTGGCAGATGGCCGCTCACACTGAGCCTGGTTCTGCTGGAGGTTTCTTCTTGTTAAAAGGGAGTTTTTCCTCTCCACTGTTGCTACATGCATGCTCAGTATGAGGGATTGCTGCAAAGTCAACGCCAGTGACTGTCCACTGTCTCTACATGCTCATCCAGGAGGAGTGAATGCTGCAAGTCTCTGACTCGATGCAATCTGCTAGGTTTCCTTAGATAGAAACATTTTTTATCCAATTTGAATAAATAACTGAATCTGACTGCACTGTTCAATGGTTAGAATTAATTGGAATGTATGAACCTGACTTCGTGAAGTGCCTTGAGACAACATGTGTTGTGAATTGGCGCTATATAAATAAACTGAATTGAACTGAATTGAGAATTTGGCATCCTTAGTAAAACATATCGATTGCTGCAGCATAACCTTACTGAACAATAAAAAAAAGGTCTAAACTTTAATAGGATACATTGTTTTTAGTGGGGAAACAAAGTTTCATGAGAAATTAAGAATGTGCTTCAGTAGAAATGGTTATTTTGTTTGGGTTTTGTACAGCTGTTCATCTGATTACAAATGCAACACAGAACTGTAAAGCTCAGTTTCCCTCTGCATCTGCCTTTTATATGTACAGATTTGAACTCAAACTGACCAATCAAACTGGATCAAAACAGAAGAGACAGTTGGATTTTACTTATCATTGCACCCCACTGATAAGATTACCTTAAAACTGCATTGCTGTTCATTTTCCCTGAATTATTAGAATGAGCTAAAATCAACATTGGCAGCTTAAACATTGGTAATGTGGTACAAAACTGTAGTCGCTGCATCTTTAGATGAGGGAACATTACTTACTGCAAGTGATGACTTAACAGATTGAAGCTGGAAGAAGACTTTTCCAGCCTCCTCTGGGCACACAGTCCTGAGCTCCTCTTTGGACATTCCCAGAAGCTGTCTTCCAGTCAGGACACCAAGGCTGGAGATGGTGCTGTCCAAGAGAAGTTGGAGAACCCATCATTGCCCATGTATTCTTTGTAAAGCATTCCTTATTTACAGAATAAACATCTTAAAGTTAAAGACTAGTCCTCACAGTCTCAAGAAACCTTTGTACTCAAGCCATGCCTTCACGTCTGCAGGACTGGAGTTGAAGTCGAGAGTAATGGGGCCATGTGAGTCCCACTGGGAAGCAGAGTGAAGAGAATGAGCTCTCAGATGTGAAATCTGTTAGTTTTGTTTCTCAATAGCACCATAGTCCTCTTGGCTCACCCGCTGCCCTTCCATGGATCCGTCTCTCTCAACTGGCTCCAAAATGTTTGGAGGAACGTTGCCTTCCTCGTTATGGGAGTTTCGAACAAGCCACCATGGCCTTAATTTCTGAACCACCTGTGAAGGAGGAAAACAGATCCTGAAACTTCTAAAAATACCCTGATATCCTTATAGCTATGATTCTCTGCAAGAATAGAAACCAAGCTTAATCAAACAGAGAAATTTAATTGAACTGACTTTTGAAGATTAAAGATTATTAAGTCTGGACTTTGGTTCTTTGCAGTTCCAACAAGGCCAAACTTGTTCTAACTCTCAGGGAAGTGTTTTTTTAACAATTTGCTGAATTAGATGATGGGACTAAAAATGTCCAGATCCAAGAGACTTTAGGACAACACTGGGAATTTATGGAAGAAAATGATGAATTATTCACAAAGTTTTATGGTGGCTTTTTCTCAACAATGGCTTTCCTCTTGCTACTCTACCAAATTGGTCAGACAGCACCTCCCACCTAAGCTGTTGATCTCCATAGCTCCTCCACAAAGGGCCTCTAGAAAGGTGATACAAATTCTCTCGCTAGGTATACTTTTTAGTCAAGTTAGTCTTCTTACCTGAACCACCTCTCCCTGCATGACGGTCAGCTCCTGGTTGTTTCTTGCCGAAAAGTTGTATATGACACGCATGTAGAGCGGTGGCTCGCTCGGGCTGGAACCGGGACAGACAACACATTTTGTTCAAGTATTACATAATAATTGAGAAGAACTCAGTGAGAGAAATGAGGAAATGTTAGCTGCATGCGACCCTGCAGATGCTGCTGATAAAACTCACTGTTGATGTGGTGAGCTCATTCGACCATTAGACATGGGCTGTAAAAGGTACAAGGTACATCATGATAAGAACCATAGACATTTCGATTGTTTCCTCAGGTGAAACATGTTCACCTGGTGCTTTGTAGAACAGCAGGATAACAGGTGCTAAGTGATTGTCAAAGCTAATTTTTTTAGAGGTAATAATTTCAACTACTGTCAGGTTAAAGGTTTGCACTCATCTGTCATATAGAGGTACATACAGAACTTAATGTGTTGTGTTAACAGGTGAATAACGTCTTCTAAAGCACAACATATTCAACCTCGTCAGCCTGCCGAAGCACAGCCCTGGGTGAGGGATTCTGGCCGTTGCGCATTTCTCCTCCAGGTCCGCCAGGTGGAAAGCGCTGGCTTCTGTTCAACGGACGGTTCCGAGGAAGTTCAGGAGGTTGGTGAAGGGGTGCAGGAGGCTGCCAGCCATCATAAAACACAGGGATGTAAGGTCCGACGTTATCATCCGGCCAGGCAGACCTGGGAGCAGAAAGAAGGGTAGCTCAAATGAGTTCAAGAAAAATCAAACTGTTGTTTTGATGTGTGTCAGCATTCCTGCAGAAAAGTAAAACCATATATTCTTTTGAATGGATTTCCTTTTTTTGTCAGGCGAGCCTTTCTCAAGAAAGTTTAAGAAATTATTTGACATGGTTACTGTTGATGCTCAAAAAAGTTTGTAGTTAAATGTTGGTATTTCAAGGGTTCAATAGACAAATTTGTTGTACTCTGACATGACCAAAAATAAAGCCTTTTTGTCAACATGGAAACTACCACAATGCTGTGGAAAAGGTTTTTGCCCCCACACAGATTTCTACTGTTTTTGCTTTTGTTTTTTGTGACACTTATTCATTTCACATTAAACCAATTTATTTAATAGACTAAAATAACCAGAGTAAATACAAAAAACTATTTTTCAATTATATGATTTATTAGGGGTAAAATCTTATCCAAACCAACCTGGCTCTGGGGAAAAGTTAATCCCCCATCCCATCCCTCAAAATAAAGAATTAAGTGCTATTAACCACATTTTTGGAAAGTTTGATTCAATTTCACTTGAGACACCCATACCAGATTACCGCCAGACCTGTAGAATTAAGAAATCACTGGACTAGAACCTGAATGACAACATGAAGTAGGCTAAAAGATCTCAAACATAAATGCGTCATCTCCTGATCTAAAGAAATTCAAGAACAGATGAGAGCTTAAACAAAGACACTGAGATCTATTTGTCTAGAAAGGGTAACTAAGCCATTTGTAAGGCTTTGGGACTCCAGTTAACCCCAGTGAGATCCTATGTCCACAAATGGAGAGAACAAATCAAGGACTCATCCAGAGTCCATGTTGTTCTGGGTTTTTTTAAACCCAGAACAACATTTAATAGAGCTCTGTAGGCCTCACCTGCCTCATTTAAGGTCAGTACTCGTGATTCAACAATAGGAGAGAGACTGAACAAAATGACAAAAATTCCTCCACAGCAAAGTAAAAAAACTCTTGCCAGCTACTGCAAAAACTTGATGGCAGTAGTTCTGGGCATAGATGGTATCACCAGTTATTACATTTACAGGGTATTTATATTTTAACAGGTCAGTTTGAGTAACTTTTTTGACCTAAGTACTTTTCTATTCACTCGTTATTTTTGTGTCATGGTAAAATTTGATTGATTATCTAAAATATTTTAAGTGTAACAGAAAAGATCTATAGGGGGAAATAATTTTCACAGCAATTTATCTGTAGCAGACAATCAACACCGAACATCACGCCAAACACACTAACCCCAAGGTGAAACATGTTGGTGGCAGCATCATGCTGTGGGATGCTTTTCTTAAGCACAAACAGGAAAGCTAGACAGAGCTAAATTCAGGACAATCCTGGAAGAAAACCTGTTAGAAGCTGCAACAAATCTGAGACAGGGGCAGAGGTCCACCTTCCAGCAGGGCAACAACCTTAGACTTATAGCCAGAGCAATGCAGTATATTCATAATGTGTTACAGTAGTCCAGTCAAAGTCCAGACGTAAATTTTATGGAGAATTTGTAACATTTTGTGACAAGATATATGTTCATAGAGGGTCTCCTAATCTAACTGAGCATGAGCTTCTTTACAAAGAAGTATGGCTAAAAAGTCTGTAGATTTGCAAACTGACAGACTTGCAGATGTAACCTCAGCAAAATAGGATACAACAAAAAAAAAACGTTTTTCCTTGAACTTATAATAATGTGCTGCTTTGTATTGGTCTATAACATAAAACCAAAATAAAATACATAGAAACTTGTGTTTGCAACACCAGAAACTATAAAAGAGATCAAGGACCATGAATGAAGGTTTTTATTACCTTCACTTAAATTAGATATGAACTTTCTAACATAGGAGCCTAAAAGAAGCTGTTGGTAGGAGAGACCTATAGTTCAATGACCTAAAACAACAACTCCACTGATATTATTGCATTAGTTTTATTTTTCCAGTAGTGACTCATGCTATAACACGCCTTTCTGCCATTTTTTCTCATGTTAGAAAATCAACTAAAACTCTGACCTGTGTTTATATGCTGCTGGATGCCTACGCCCAAGTTCTGGGCGTGGCAGGTCAAGAACTTACGTGAGTGGGTTGTATCTGAGGAGCTTTTACAAGCTTTCTGAAATTAAAAAGAACCAGATCCCTGTAAAAGCTGATCTACCTGGGGATGGCCCAGCAATCTCCTAGAGTCCCCCATAAGCGTTTCTCATCTGGGCCCACCGTCTCATTGAGCAGCTTCACTGCCTCCAGAGTCAGCAGAGGAGAGATGACTGTCTGAGGCAGTTCTTGGGAATATAGAGGAACTATCTGTGGAAAAATTAAACAAGCACTGTCACAACTGAGACCGAGAAATATGAGCCAAACAGTGGAAATAAATTGAGTGTTAAGAGCTTACATCGCCCAGAGAGGAGAAGAGGAAATGCACATACTCATCAGCGCTGGGGCTGGTCAGAAATCCATTCAGCTGGCCCTGTAATGTTGAGAAAAGTTTTGTTTTTCCACTGCAGTTACAGATTACTGCACAGCCAATCTCTTTCTGAATCATCTGCGAAATGTAGGGAACGAAGTAGTATTTACCAGCAGATTGAATCCATATTTAACTTTCTGAAGATATGAGCTATATTCATCCCAGTGTGGCAGATTGGCCATTGATGCTGCTGCAGAAACACAGTCATATCATCAATAAATTCCAAGCATCTTCTGATCAGCACCTGATCTCCGAGGAATGTTACCTTTTTGTTTGGATTTTTTCTTCTTAGAGGCCTTCTTCTTGTTCTTGCCTTCATTCGCCGTAGATGTATTTGCAGCTTGTACTACTCTCTCCATGAAGATCTCCACATCATTTAAAACATGGTTAAAAATTTCCTGAGGAAAGGAACGAAAACATAAATCGAAGCAACAGAAGCACAAAGCTAGGTAATCTTTGCCTTGGGAACACAGAGACAGCTTCAGAGTTTATAGTGATAATTTTGAACAAAGGGATCCATGTGAGGAGAGTTGTTGCAGCACTCACCGTGCTCCTGTCTATCTCTGCGCGCTGAAAGGCCATTTCTGAATCCTGAAGATCTGAATAATTTGACATTTCTTCTTGGGGAGAATAGGGACGAGAGTCAGGCATGAAATCTAAATGGAAATGAAGTGAAAAATTAACAGTCATTCGAGTTTGTTGCTTGGTATGTAATGACCTAAAACACTTCTTAGAGGAGATTTGAAAAAAATATAGATAAGGTAATTTGATTAGTTTCTCCTTATTGTTGACTTACAGTTCTGACCTAAAGTATTTAGACCTTGAACCCTTTCACATATTATCATGTTACAATAACAAACTTCAATTTACTTCACTGGTATTTTTTGTCTTAAACCAACATTATGTACCAGATATGTATGAAATTAAAGGAAAAAACTGTTTTCTAAAATGGTGTACAAATACAAATCTGAAAAATTTGCCATGTTTATGTATTCAGGCCTCTGGACTCATTACTACACTTTCACTGCAGTTACAGCTGACAGTCTTTGGGGTCTGTCTCTACCAGTGCCAAACATTCATTCATTCATCTTCTATACGCTTATTCCATACTGGGTCACGGGGGGGCTGGTGCCGATCTCCAGCAGATTACAGGCAGCAGTTCCAAACATCTAGAGGCTAAGTATTGTTGCCCATGTTTCTTTGCAAAACTGTTTAAGACTGGATGGAAAGGAACTGTATACATCTTTTTTTTTCAAGTCTTGCCATAGATTGTTAATTCAACTTAGGTATGGACTTTGACTGGGACATTCTAATGTAAAGACATTGTCATTGTATCTCTGGCTTTATGTTTAGGTTTGGCGAACCTCTACCCAAGTCTGACATTTTTTGCAGCCTTTAAAAGCTTTTCTTCCAGGATTATTCTGTATTTGGCTCCATCCATCTTCCTATCATCTCCCAGTTTCCCTGCCAAAGAAAAGCATGTCCACAGCATGATGCAGCCATCACCATGTTTCAGAGTTCAGGGTGATGTGTTGAGCTTTCTGCCTCACAAAGCAGTTTCCCGATAACCCAAAAGGTTAACTTGGTCTTATCTGACCAGCAAACCTTCTTCCACAAGGTTATGGTGTCCCCAACGTGGTTTGTGTCAAATTTCAAAGAGGAATTTTTCTGGTTTTTAGTCCATAACGGCTTCCTTCTTGCTGTTTTTTCGTGAATGCCAGATTTGTGCAATGTATGACTAATGGTTAACTGCTTCTCTAACCTGAGCTGTGGATCTCTGCAGCTCATCCACTGTTACCATGGGCCTCTTGGTTGCTTTTCTAGATAATGCTTTCTTTTAACAGTGCTCTGTGAGATCAAAGCCTGTGACATTGTCTTATAACCCAAAAATGCTTCAAACCTCTCCACAACTTTGGCCATGACCGGCTTGCTGTGTTTCTCTATGTGGCTTTTTGTTCTCTGATGTTCTATAAAAACAAAACATTTACTATATTTACTAATATTATGACTCCTGAAAGCAACTCGTTGGACTGGATTTTATTTAGGGGAATCTAAGTAGAGGGGTTTAATTCAAATACATGTCACATTATCAGGTCTTCATTTGTAACATACGTTGAAGTCTTCGGCTGTAAAAAAAACTATGTGTTTAAAAATTCAAGGGCTATGAGTCCTTCTGCATGGCACTGTATATACCGGTACATTATTTTACCCACTTGCTTTGAGCGTACCTGGCTGTTGGTTGTTCCACTGTGGGGCCACATAGTCCGGAGGGGGCAGGTTCCTCTCCTGCTGCATTGGACGGAGCCCATTCTGCCGGAAGCTTCCTGAGTTCTGCCGACTAAGGATATTTTCAAGATTGTTTCTTAACATTAACACAAAGATGTCACTGCTTGTCCTCTACCTTTGTAATTCCTCATATTTTTGAGCCATGTACCTGATGTCAGGTGTCACTCTGCGTGGGTTCATGTCATTGCTACCTCTCTGCAGTGCCTTGTCCAGATCAGCTTTAATGATCTCTGCCTGATAAAACAACAAGACCTGGCTTTAATCATACCCCAACAGCATGTACTGATAATGGTGGCCTATTTTTTGTTTTTCTTTCGAGTGTCCAGAAGGTCAAAGTAAGGGGTTCTTGTGAAATGCAAAACTCACCCCAGTCTCCTCACACTGGAACATGAAGACCTGGGGGACACGGTTGCTGGGGTCCTGCACAGTTACTGTCAGCAGAGAGTCGTAGGCGCAGCTGTCCAGCACTGCACGGGTTTCCATGATGCTCATCAGAGGCATTGAATCCAACTCTGCCTGTATGATCCAAATGAGCCGCTACAAATTAATCCACTGGTATGTACAGAACCTTGTCAAAAATCACTAGTTAGAAAATGGCAGGAAAAATGTCATATTTTGCTTTTCAAACAGTTTCAGAAATATTGGATTGAATATTAAGACACAGTAAACAGACACCTTAACTGAACAAGGTGACAAAGTGGCAATTTTATTTGTGGGAGATATGGTTATTTGCCCAGGGCGTCACACAGAGGAACCCCACAAGACCCAAGAAAAGGTATCCGAGCCTTATGGTAAAAGCATTTCCTTTTGTTTATGTGAATGTCGTGTCAATGACAATGAGCTCCCCCATTTAGTCTGCACAGAGTCAGCATCATGGCTTTACATCACAGGAGGTGGGTGATGCTGAATTTGGTTTCTGAACATTTTATTGTTTGCTTCTAAATTAAAAGGATTTCTATTGTTGTTTTTTTTTTAAAGAAGAACAGACTGCGTTTGGCAATTAGAGATTTAGGAAACCTTCAATTGCGAAAACAATAAAAAGGGGAGGTCCAGGAGGGAACCCCAGATATCCCTCTCCCCGGCAACATCCTAGCTCATTCTAGGGGACCCTGAGGCGCTCTTAGGGCAAGTTCTGGGTGTAACCGGGGTCTCCTCCCCGTGCGACGTGCACGAGAAACCCTCCAAAGGGAGGCGCTCAGTAGACCTGCTAATTAGATGCCAGAACCACCTCAGCTGACTCCTTTCAATGAGGAGAAGCAGTGGCTCTACCTTGAGCTCTCCCCATTAAATTTGAATCTATTTTTGTCCTCTCTACCTCTTGATAATGTTGCTCCAATGACTATGTGTACTTCTTTGTGAAATTTCCAACTCCATCCCTTAAAACAATTTAAAAACAGAGAAAATAAAATTATGTTCCATTAAATCTAGGTATGCCACTAAGCCTAGACAGTTCGTTTGTTGACACATAATAAAGCCATGTTCTTTGCTAAACTTCAAACTAACCTTACAGCATTGTGGCTATGGTAATAAAAAGCCAAACTTAACTTTATTTTATCAAAGCGTATCAATACAGACTTTATCAACTTAAGACATAAAACATGTATCTAAAAATGTTTAGGTTTAAAATCTTTTTAATATTTCTCTGGCCTTGCTTTGCTTGAGGTAAAGTAGACAACCATATAACTTATTCTTAACTGCACCAGATATCTTTATTGTTATTGTCATTAAAACACAGCTTTAAAAAGTATTCATTAATTTTATTCACACTCTTATTCCTTGTAGGTTCTTTGGAGTGCTGGTGCCTATCTACAGAGGTCAATGTTCGAGGAGCAAGGCACACACGACAGGTCGCCAATCCATTACAAGGCAACACAGACACATGGCCGTGCATGCATATTTACATATAAGGACAATTTAGAGTCACCAATTAGCCAATAATTGAAACCTCAATTACATGGAAAAAACCAACATATGCACAAGGAAAACATGCAAACTCCACACACACAGAAAGGCCCTGCTCAGGATTTGAACCCAGGACCTTTTTGCTTCTTTTTGGAAAAATATAAACAACTTCCTTTGTAACTATACAATTCTTACAACAATTTTCTTAAAACAACCAAATGCTAATTTGATTGGTTATTGTTTCTATTTACTTTGTCTTAATTGAAAAACTGTCTGAGCTGAAGATACAAACAACTTCCATACTCCAAATGCTTCCACCATATTAGTTAGATTCAGTTGCACTGCGTTCTAGACTAGACCCACTTTGGGTCCCCTACGGATGCGTCCTTTGTGGAAAATCCTTTATCAGAAAAATTAATTACATTTATTTGTTTTTATTTTGTCTTGTATGTGGGTTCTGTCTCCATGGAAAAGTTGTATTGTCATCTGGTCTTTGTTATATGTTTGTAGCTGTTTCCATTCTTCATTAAACAGTAAAATACTTTCTGTTGTTTTCAGATTTTCATATGGTTGGCGACATTTGGTCGGATTTTGGGTAAATTTGTTGGGACATCCACTTCTGAGAATAGTGGCAACTGTCTTAAATGTAAACCACTTATGAACAATCCTTCTCAAGGTAGAATGATGAACCTCGGATTGTTTGGAAATAGCCGTATAACCCTTAACATACAGGCAGCAACAACTGGTTTTCTAAGGTATTTGCTGATTTATATCCCCAGCAAACTCACAAACGTCCTGCTGTAATAGAACTGGTCAAACTTGCCGCTGATTAGTTAATCTGATTAGCAGCAACTGGCTTCTAACTTTACTTCTTGAACCTGGTGGGATTACCGTTTGTCTACTTTGTTTTTCCCAAGACTGTGCCAACAAAAATGAAAACATCATCTACGACTCTACAACTGCTTTGCTGTTCCTTTAGATCAGACTCTTAATTCCAGATTCTGTAACTTCACAGTCTTGACTCAGTAGTGACTCTGTAGTGACTCTGTAGTGACTCAGTATTGACTCAGTAGTGTGCCTCCACCATCTTTCTGAACAGAACCCTGCCTATGTTTTTTTTCATAAATGCCCAGTCAAAAGGTTTACCAAGTCAATGTACAGAGAGTCTTAATCTTATCAGACTATAGATTTTTTGAAGCAAATCAATGCCTGGGGCTTGTCAGAGAATTTGTCTTACTGAAAGCTAATAACTGTGGAACAGTCGTATTTAGGCTGTGTCTCAAGAGTCCCTTTTACCTCTAAAACATTCATCCAATCATTAAATTTCTGTTTGCCAAAGTATTTAATTTATTATTAATCTGGCGATCACTACCAACCTTGGTCTCAATGTCACAGAGCAGAAGATAGGCTCCCTTTATCTCTAAGATCATCTCCTGAGGCCACAGTCGACCTTTGCCATCCAGCCGCTTGAGCTTGGCCACACAGTCGTCTTCTGTCCTCACATCCTGGCCATCCAGCTCACAGGTGAACAGATGCTGTGGAGAGGAGGATTGTTTTATAAAGAGGATTTTTAAATAAGAAATTTGCTAAAGGGGCCCCGGGCCAAAAAAAGGGGCGTTTCCAAACCCCCGTCTGCTTGGCTCTTGGTTCTGTTGGGGGCCGGTCTATTCCTTTTTTCTGCCTGGGGGGGGTTGTAAAATTGGGGGTTTTACCCAAAAAAAAACCCGTCACATTTAAAAAGGGTGTGTGTTGTTTTTTTCCTTTTTGGGCTTATGGAATAGGGTTCCCTTTTAACCTTTTGGGGGTTTTGAAAAGGGGGTGGGTTTTATGAGGAGCGGTTTTGGGGTATTTTGTTGAAAGTTTTGATTTGGGGAAGTCCTTTAGGGGGGGAGGGGAAAACCTTTCTGGGCCAACAAGAGGACCAACAAAAAATGAAAAAAATTTTTTTTAAATAGAAAAAGCAATAAAAATCCTTTTTAAATTCCTATCTTTAACCCTCAAACAAGGGGGTTTTAGTTTTTTTTTTTCTTCCGGACCCTGTTTTCTTTTTCTTTTTCTAAGGGGGGGTCTTTACCAAAATTGCTCCGGGGATTGGAATTTTTATTTTTTTCGGGCTAGGGGGGTTTCGTCACCCATTACCATAATCGGCAGTTGAAACAGGGGGGTAAAAGGGGAAGGTATGGAAAGACATGGGCCAACAATTTCACCCTTTAAGAAAAAAAGTGGCCAAAAATCATATCCCTTAAAAAAATGGGGGGGATAAACCAAGCAAACACCAAGAATAGGCTTGGTTTTTTCCAAACGGGGGCAAACCCCGCTTTTGGGGAACATTTTATTTTTGCTTGGTTTTTAAATAAAAATTTTTAAAAAAATAAACGGTTTAAGGGGCGCAAAGGGAAATATAAACAATTTGGGGTTTGTCCCTAAGGGGGGGGAGGCCCCTTCCCTTTTTATTCCCGAAGAAGCCTTTGGTATTTACAAAGTGGGGTTAAAAAACCCAAAAACCCTTTCGCTGGGAAAGTGGAAGAGGGAAACCAAAGGTTAAAAAAAAACAAAACATTAAACCGAAAAAAGGGGGGGGGAAAACGGGGGTTCCTTGGCAAGGGTGAGGG
Source organism: Crenichthys baileyi (assembly GCA_036173005.1). Lineage (NCBI taxonomy): Eukaryota > Metazoa > Chordata > Actinopteri > Cyprinodontiformes > Goodeidae > Crenichthys > Crenichthys baileyi. The sequence goes on from JAHHUM010001493.1 coordinate 159,398, forward strand.
GTTAAATGTTGGGAAAATTTTTGGAGGGCATTTGGGGGGAAAAAACGGGGGGTTCAATTTTTAAATCCTTGGGGGGAGGAGGAAAAAGTTTTGGGGGGGCCCTTTTTAAAAACTATTTTGGGTTACGGTTGGCCCCCTCAAAAATTTCAGGGCGGGAGGGTTAATGGGGGAAATTAAATCCAAAAGGAAAAAAGGATACTTGGGGAGGGGCAAAAAAGGCTGATTTTTTTAAATTTTGTAGCTTAGGGAAAAAAGAATGGAAAGGGAAAAGGGGGAAAGGTAGATGGGGGGGGAAAAACTTTTAGGGAAAGGTTTTAAAAAAGGCAAGGGGGGGGGTTTAAAACATACCCAAAAAAATTCTAGATTAGTATTTTTGGTAGGTTGGGGAAGGGGGAAAACGGGGAAAAAGTTTTAAGTTTTGGGGGTTTATGCGGTTTGGGAAAGAAACCCCGGAAAAATTTTTTAAAGGGGGGGAGGGGTGTTTTTTAAAGGCCAAAAACCCAAAAACCAAAACTAGGGGTTTTGGGGAAATATTTTTTTGGGGGACGGGTTTAAGTCTGTTTTGTTTTAAAAACCCCGGGGGGAATTTTTTTCAGAAAAATCTTGGGGGGTTCACTTTTTAGGTTCCCAAAGGGCAAATTAAAAAGGTAAAAAATATAATTTAAAAAAAAAAGATCACTTTTTCTTTGTAAATTGGGCCCGGGGGGCGGGGAAAATTTTAGTTAAACTTTTTTTGGACAACGCCCTCATAAAAACCCCCGACAGAGGTAGTAAAACATTCAGGGGGATTAAAGCCTTTAAATCCCCAAAAGGAATTGGCTTTCGGGAGGGGGGTTTACCAAAGGTTCCAGGGGCTTTTTTTGGCAAACCCGAAAACCGGGTTCGGTTTCCTGCAAACTTTTTTAAAGGGGTTTTCCATTTTAAAAAAGTAGAATCCCCTGGGTAGAGCACCCGTTTTGGGGTTTTTTTATTAAAACCCAAAAATTTTTCATTGGTGTTCCCGATAGGGTTTTATTTTTGGTTTGATTTCCCCCTGTTTAAGGGGTGTAGGTCTGGCTTTCCCAGGAAAAATTTTTGGAAAAAGGAGAGGGTTATTGATCTGGAAATTTGTTTTGCCTTTGGTTTTTTTTCCTCCAAACTTTTCCTTTTAACCGGGGGGGGTTGGCCCAATAGGTTTTTTTTCAAACCTGGGGAATCTTGGGGTTTATTTTTTCTTTTTTAAATTGAGGGTTTTTTTTAAAGGATTTTTTAAATTTGATTGATAAATTAAAAAAATTTTTTTTGAAGGATTATGGATTATTTGGGCTTTTTTTAAAAAAAGGTTTTATTGCTGCAGAACTATTTTTATAACCTACACTCATCTATGGTTTGAAACAGAGGCCCCTTGTACTTGGTACACTCAGTCAATTTCAACATTCATAATAATACACCAGCTTCTGATTTGGATATTTACTGTATTTAAATCAGCAGTTTGATGTTTCTCATTTTAAAATGCTGCTGTAGTTAAAATAAACACCCTTAGATTACATTTGCCAACATGAGCCTCTTTAGCAAAGACCTACCAGTGTTTACTTTCTACTTCTGCTACAACAGAACATTATTGTCCAATAATGACCATGTTAAGCTAAAAAGGCAGCGTGAAAATGAAATCCAGAGGTGGTTGACACTAAAAGGGCAATGCCAAGTTAATCAGTTACAGGATCTGTGATAAATACAGGGTTTAAATTGAAAAAAAGGTTGAATAATGATCAAACTATGCTCAAGACTTTACCCCATGACTGCAAAGACCAACAGCAGTGGATTTGCTTTGAGATTATTTTGAGCCAAGGTTTTTGCCTTAAGGCAAAGATGTAAATTTAGAGCTTTTTATCAGAACGTTTGACAAAAAACAAACAAAAACAAAACAGGCCCTGTATCTTAACTATCAATTCAACACATAGCCCCTGGACCTAATGTAAGATGCAAAATGACGTTTCCTGATAAAGCCCCACTTTCTGTAAAAGCAAACACATTTTCAATGTCAGCAACAGGAAGCAATGCTGCCACCAGTAAATGTTATATTCATCCCCCTATTACACCTACTCACTGTTAAACTTGGCAGACTTTCCCCATCCAGTCCTCACCTTTGACTATCAGCTCCGCTCTGGAGTCATCGCTCCGTTCTTTTCAAAATTCTATTCCTCCGACTCGTCTCATGGCAGAAAACATCTGATCCTTAAGACGATCAGGGAAGTCAGAAAATTTTTCATGACTTCCGCCTAAATGTTCAAGGATCAAAGTGCAATGTTCTTACAGGAGTGACGGATTGAGAGGGGCGGCTTGACTTGTCATCTTAAGGGCAGATACACTGAGACTCATTATGGTTCCAAAGGGTAAGCGCAGCTTTATATAGCGGCCTTCAGATATAAAGGCTTGCCAAGTTCTCCATTTATGCAATAATGCAGCTCAAGAATGTTTTATAATAGCAAACAGGACAAAGTTCAATCAGAATATTGGAAAAAAAGAAACAAGCAGGGTTTGGTTGAATAAGAGTTATTTATTTTACCATCTGTTGACGTGTAAATACTGTACACACCCATAATGTTGACAGAGACAACTGTTGAAGAGAAACAGTTAATTCTGTAAAGAAACAACGTCTCGTCTTGGAACTATGAGCTGAGGGTCCGAGTAGTCTTCAGGGTCAGGGAGGTTTACACCGTAGCTTTGGCCTGGGTGGTCTTGGCCAGCACCTTTAAGTCTGCGATGCACTTGGCGATGCTCTCCTTTTCCTGGGAAAGGAAAAAAAAAACAGAACATGAGAACTAGTACGGATAAGAAACCTGTAAGAATAGAGGTCCAGTGTCAGGTTAGCAGACCTGATGCCCAGATGGCAGAGAAGACACCATCATAAAATTTAGGAAATGAGGACATCATGTTTTCCATCTGTCCAGATGGAAGCGCAGCTTCAAACAAAAATGAAAAACTAAAACTAATGGTTTTATAGTTGTGCATGTCTTTCTTGGAGAGAAGGCAATCTCTCCCAACAAACATGCTGGTTGAGTCTCTTCCTCACTGTCCTGCTATAAACCTGAACATGCTGAACGAGGTCTGTAGATGTTGAGATCCATCTCTTAGGTTCCTGTCATTTCCACAACAGGGTTTCTAAAAACCTTCCATTTGAAAAAATAAATTTATTTCCAGACTTAAATTTCATTATTTCTTTTTCAGACGTTTCTAGAATATTTTGGCCATGTGAGAAAAGCACATTTATCTTTAACGATCGGCATGTTTCACAAATCATCGTAACAGAACGCATAAATTGGTTTTCAGCTTTATAAAACAGATTTGTTTCAATATAAAATTATATAAAGCCTGGATTGGAGTTTTCTTTACTAAAATACAGATTATTTAAAGCAAAGCTTGTAATCCGTTATTCATTTGTTTGTAACGATAAAGAAAGAAAACTTTATGCTTTGTTTTTTATCTAAACCAGACCAAGTTCTGGAACAACAGGTCCAGCTTTGTGGCCTCCAGAACATTTCTAGATCCTCATCTGGCCTGCATGAAAACTGTAAATAGAAACATGCATATAGTGTTAATTTATCACACAAATCTAAACAAAAAAAAGCTTTTATTTTGAAAAACTAGCTTCCATATGGATTGTCTTGTTTCCTGAATTCAGTTGCAACATATTCACCCTAACGGTTCTCTACCATTACGCCATTATAATTTTTAAAATCTGTTTTTGTAAAAGCTAATTGTTTTCTGTCAATATGAAGTTTCAACCGTCTTCAGGATGGGTCAGTTCTGATGTCTACTGTTATCAGAGGAAAATAAAAACTATATTTATTATCAGTTTATTAAATATACACTTGGAGTAATTATGTTCAGCAAACAGTCCAGTCCTCGACGGTCACCACTGCTTATGTAACAGAAATAATTGTCCTACAGTCCAGGAAAGTTAATGAAAAATACAAAACAGGAAATTTCACTAAGTGTACATTTCTCTGTGGCTTCCCTTCCTGCGTTCTGCTTTCAAGGTTTTAAAGGATTTCTTTTTATTCTAATTTTGTGTTATACTACACTATGTTGCCAAAAGTATTTGTCTGTCTACTTTTACATGTACTTTGATGACATCCCATTCTTAATCTATAAGATCCAATTGTGCTACATAAATATACTGGCTTGACTTAAAAAACCAAAATGATCAGCGAGTTGGACAGAAATTCAAGTGTGAGGCATGAAATCAAAGATAAAAAGGACATCATCATCATCTATAGACGCTTCGCTGGTCATGCCTCAGATTTTAATCTTTTAGTTTATAAAATGAGGGAAAAGGTGTGGAAAACAAAAATTTTTCTGAATATATTTAATGTTGAAGAATGATTATCAATTCTTTACTTTTTCTGTGAAAAAAAAACGGACATTTTTAGAGATATTCTCACATTAACTGATCCTTATGAAAGATTCAGTAAATCATTTGTCTATAACGGCAGAACTCTTTTTGCAATTTAGGCTCGTCTCAGTTACATAAATATGGACACAATGTAAAATGTGTCGTTAACACATAATAACCAGTTGGGATATTTCAAAACAAATTTCAAAATATTGTTTCATCAAGAATGAAACAAAGGAAGATACACTGGATTACATTTCAATCCCTGTTATCTTGTATCCCAGTCAATACAGTAAAAAAACAACCCTAGAGCAACTCCGCCATAAAGAGGCACTTATCTTTATTGCACAGAATACTTTTCCTATGAGGCTACGGGAGGGGGGCTCCAGGTTGTCACCCAGCTCCAGCCCTTACATAAAAAAAGGACTGACCTGCTGAGGAGTGATGCTGCCGATGACGCTCTTCTCCACCCAGTTGATCATGTGTTCCTGCTCCATGCGGCGGTGCAGGTTCTGAAGGGCAATCTGATAATCCAAGCGCCTCTTTACCTCGTGGGTCACCATGTGTAGCCTCTCTCTGTAGTTGGTCTCCAATAGCATGGCCACGTTGTTCTGAGAAAATCAGAATTTAGATATATTTATAATTCAGGATAAAGAGAGTTGTCTGGTAAAATTGTAGCGTCACAAAGCCCACCCACAAACATTCATCTGGAGCTAAAACAATCATCTTCCCTGACAAACACAGGAGTCCTTTCAGTTAGGATTACATAAAAATGTAACGTCATAAAAAAAAAAACAGAAAAAAGATTTGTGCATTTATTTATTTTTTCCTTAGTTGTGTGTAACAAACTGCCCGCAGGTTGAATTTGGGATACCTGGAACAAGTAGGACCTGATTAGCCTGTCCACAGTCTATTCTCTGACATTAGAGTTAATACTTTTAAAAAGCTTAACTTAACACTGCAGTGGAGCTTGCAGTACGATATAGAAATGTGTCCTCACTATCTAGATGCATATGAACATAATATATTAATAATATGAATTCATTTAATGTGTTCTAAGAGGTTTCATTTGTTACCAGGTCAGTAAAATCTCTTTAAAATTCTTGTAGCTCTCCATAAATCCCAGATACAATCCCAAGTTCCTGTAAATGTGTGTGACAATCTCATGATCCACAGGTCAAAAGTCCGTGGCGCCTACCCTCTTGGCGTCAAACAGCATCGATCTTCCCTCAACTCTCCACTGTTCCTTCTTCTCATCCTCAACAGCCTGAGCCAGGCTCGACATGGCGAGGTCCTTCACCTCCTGGGCCTTGGCTACTTTTTCCTGAGAGGAGCAGGGCCAGAGAAATGATGTCGAGCTCATAAAGGCCTGATGAAAAATACTAAAAACAGAGCTGTTGCCAACGAGAGACAAATATTAAATATTAAGTATAATTTATATGGTAATAGATGACCTAGAGATGGAAGAATGGATGCTTTTTAACAACTGGACAAAGCACACTACAAATAATTGTTAGATAATACAATGATGACATCAGTTGCGATAAATCCACATTTTCCTCTTGCCTCTCTTTGTTCTTGCAAGACTTCAGACACTCTGTGACCTTTAACCTGTTGTGCACCAGCATCTAAGCCAGGTGTGGGTACTAATGAAAGGAAACTCCATCCAACAGGTTGGATATGTACCCGACAAGCTAGAAATGAATTAAAGACACTTTAAAAAATAATTGGCAACAAATGCCGCATTCCAAACAATCCTTTGCAGTATTACTATTGTGCACAGCAACATTAAACCGCTGCAGAATATATCTGAGACAAATCCTGCAGCGGCAGAATACAGAATAAGATCTTTTAAATCATGTTTAATTTAGCCTTGTTGAATCAGACACCTCCAAACAAGGGCATCCCAGTTAACCCTTTGAATCTGCCCGCCTCTCTGGTTTTAAGGATTTAGACAGTAACCAGTCCGTTACACTTTCCTCCAAGTCTTCTGAGAAATCTGAAAGTCTTGTAGTATATATTTAGTTTTACTGACTAACCAAACACAGACCAACTGGGAAAAAACGTAGACAGTGTTAAATAGAGCAGACTCCCCACTGAAACCACAAACACCAGATGCTCACATTATTGTAAATATGACCCGACAAGCCTCTGCATCAACATTATAGGCAAATATGGAATTATTTATTTACCAAAAGCCAAATATGTACGCACCTCATTTAGTTTGTCGGCAAAAGCTGCAACGCTTGGACCGAATTTCTTGACACCATAAATGATGACGGCGCCAATGGAGGCAGCAGCAAAGGTCTCATGGTTGATGACGTAGATCTCCTTGGAAAGCAGGTAGACAAGAAGCCCAGTGCCTAGCATGTATGGTCCTGGTGAAAGAAGAAAACATCAGTTAATTAACTGAACTAGTAACACAAACCTGGTTTGTGAAACTGAGTTTGCTTTGAATCAAAGAAGTTTCTTTTATAATAATAATAAAAATAGTTTTAGGACACTCAAGAACACTTTACAAAAATGGGCCAACACCCATGGTGGTGAGGCGAGCAGAGGGTACAGAGGGAAGGAGGGAAGGAGGGAGGGGGCTGATCTGCTGGAGCGGGAGGGGATGGAGACGTGTAGGAGGTCAGACGGATATGGAGGGGTGAGATCGGGGATGGGCTTGAAAGTGAGAAGATGAATTTTGAAAATAATACAAGATTTGACTGGGAGCCAGTGAAGCAGCTTCAGGACATGCTGGTGAGAGCTGTGATTGTAGGAGGGGGTTTTGGTGATGACCCAGGCAGCTGAGTTCTGGACTCTATGGTTTTGACCAGAGAAGGAGATGAAAAGAGTTTAAAAACAAACCTGAAGGCGTAATACAAATACCCACCTGTAACCCCAGTTTTGGGATACAAGAGCTGGAAAAGCTCCTCTGGGATGAGGCCATGGCGGACTTTACCTCCCTTCTCTGGCAACGAGGGTACGGGGGCCAGACTCTGGGAGGACGTTTGGAGGGAGCGAGACGCCTGGACCAGACTGGATGAAACAGAAAGATTAGTAACTACGACAGACATTATGTGCTTAATATTTTTAATAACTATTATATAACATATGTTTTTACAGAGAGGGCAGCAGGCTGCTTCTGATCATGCTCCTGCTGACTTCTCTTTCTCTAACCTTTCCTGGTTTTCATGACTGCTGTAACAATAATAGATTTCGGTGTTTTTTGAAAACAATGAAATAATATTCTAAAAATGGGATTCAGTTGTACAGTTACTTTCAATTATGATTTGAATTACAAATGATCATAGAATAAAAATCTGACATTTTTCTGCATTCTGCTTTGCAACTGCACTCCTATTCTGTTCTATATGCATTACACGCTAAATACTTATATATCGTGACTACTTCTGTTAAATATTGGTGTTTTAATATGACCAAAATGATTTTTTGTCCATAATGATGCAGCTCTAATTTGGACTCAGTTTCTAGACAAATTACAACTAAATGAGAAGTTTCTGCTGGATTTATTATCAGTAGATGAATCAGTATGCGTTTAACCCGGTTCATCTCATCTCTGCTTGAATTCAACAGACACCTACACTGTTTTGTTTGTGCATCCACAGAGAGATGGCATGAAACTATCGAGGTTGCAAGATGTTTCTCATTTTGTGTTAGCGCAAATTACTGAAGCACTGATTTCAAGAGGCCAATACCAGAGCAATGCATGGACACTGCCACTCCAATGTTTGGGATCCCTGGCAAATAATTTTCTTAAAGAAAAACATTTTTTGCATATTACAAACAATTTTTACACTGCATCAATCTCCTGCTGTTAATGTAGCTTAATCATTTTATCAGGTTAAATGATCTGAAAACCATTGTGTTTGTTCTGCAGGCTTGAATATAAATTTTACATACAGGGGAGCAAAAGGGAGTGTAGCATTATTTAGGTTAGTTTTGTATCTGAAGCATCTTCAGCTGTTTGGTCATACAAGGGTCAAAATGGGACAAGAAGAAAGAAAGTCCTTAGGAGAGTTGCCTATTGTGCTAATGAAATAAGGTTATTTAACATTAAAGGCCTTTTAGATGTACCAGTAAAATAAAGGACTGAGATAAGAGAGCACAAAATGGATTCTGGAAGACTGGAACAAGGTGCTGGTGAAAGACAGGCCCAAGACTCAGGTATTCAGGTCAAACAGAAGAACATTTGTGAGATGCAGAACAAATTAGGTGAGGCTTTTTTAGCATCTTTCAAGCATGGTGGAGACAGCTTAATGGTCTGGGCTTTGGACATGGCAAAATATAAGATTTGAATAAAGTGGAAATGATCGTGAGGGAGGGAGGGAGGAAGACTGTTGAAGGCTCTTGCAACTCCATGTCATACCCAGTTCACAACAGTTGATTGGTTACAATTTATTGTTGGAAGAGGACAACACCCCAAAAAACAACTTTAAGATGTGTCCACAATATAAAAAGTCAGAGTTCTGATTGTAATGGAACATCCAGCAAACTCGCTGGATCTGACGCTGTTCTGCTGTGGGACAAGCATGATACAGAGGAAGATAAAAACGGGAAAAACATAGGAAGAAATATTAAAAGATACAAACCCAGCTCCAATGGGGCCACTGCTTTTCAGAGAGCCGGCTGCAAACAGGGAAAAAGATAAATTAGTCCAAGGTTAAAATAATGTTAGCTTTACGTTATATTAACAACGTCATAATTTCATTATTGTACGAACAGTTGTTTAAATCAGTTTTCACAACTCCACGGTTTCACCTTAACCTACCCGATGCCAATTTAAAATGTTGAATTAAATGGCAAAATTACACAAATATAAACCATCTTTGGGCTTTTAACACAAGATACGTAAACGTATTTGATAAATATCACATTAACAGGTTGTGAACAGCTAGAAAAATAGCTTCATAAAAAGTTTTAGGGTCAAAATTCCTTAAAAAACAATGACATTAGCAGGCGTGCAGAGTTACCGCTAGCTAATGTAGCTTCAGGTTAGTCAAATAAAAAGAAACCAAAGTAATGACTAATATTTCTGCAGTGTTAGATTGCATCTAGTTAAACAAGCAAGTATTCGCTGAATTATTAGCAAGAACTTCAAACCCACAAATGTTATAAGATTCATCATTAGCCAGTTAGCATTAGCATGTATCATTCAGTGCGCGGCCTACAGTTTACCCTTCACATTCAGTCATTTTAAAAAGTAATTACTCTAAGCGGAGGGTCTCCTGAAAAATAACCATTTAGTACTGCAATATGACAAAAGTTGCTCAACACAGACCTGAGAGAAAAACAAGTCTGGATAGCATGTTTGAAGAATGAAGAGCCGATTTGTACTTCGCCGGGCACCTTGTTTCGGCCTCTCCGTGCCCTTCTGCAAAGCCACAAAGATGACAGAGACTCGGGAAAGATCGCGAGACTACAGAAAAGCGCTTGTTCGTGTTTCCTAAACGTGCTAAACTCATCAACCACCAGATGGCGCTGCACGCAAACATACAGCTTTAAGCGTCCAGATGCAGAAATATTGGGGTCTACTTAGTATTAAACGGCAGTGATGGGAACAATTCTATGTAAGTGCTATGAATGTCAACATTTGACAAAACAGGCCATTACCAAAGAGTTTTAAAACAAAACATATGCAGTAAGAGTAAATAAACAAGACACACACGAATTAAGGTAATAGCTGCTAAACAGCAGACTAGTTTACTTTTAAAAATTTCACGCACTTTTGATCAATTTTGATGGATCCCTTGCAAAAACATTTATTATTTTCAGTTGAAGAAAAACATTTATCAACCTATAATAATCACACCATTTAACATAGTCAAAAATAAAAATATTGGTTGCATTCACAACTATTTTTAAGTTGTATTTTCATTAGTTTTCAGGGACTCTTCATCTCATTAATTTTAAAAGAGAAAACATGTTTACAGTCCCTGTATGACCTCCACTTGTAGCTCTGTGGGCATGTAAATAAGAACTATATGTACTGTAAAATCAAAACTGTCCATCTAACACAGTTACATACATTTAATCAGTTCAACAAGTAATGGAATGTCATTACTGTTGTGACATTCATGAACTCACAATTAACACTGCATATCAAAAAAACTACAGTGATATTACAATCAAGAATTTAGTGGACGAATTGAATTTATTATATATATATATTTTTTTTTCCAAACAGGGTGAAAATTAAAAACGTAGGCACACAAAAGTTTCAAGTTCTCACAGGAGTCTTAAATGTAACTCCACAAATAATAAAACATGAATACAAGATAAAGGAAAAAATAAATAAATACAAAAATCATACTAAATAAATAAATCCCTCTACTCATCCAAATTAAGCTGTATTTGTATACATACCTGCATGTAAGTTGACTTCCTTTTTAATATTATTTTTTTATATGTTTGTATATTTTTGTCATGCTTTTATATACTAATATTAGCTTAGGTTTATATCAATATATCTTATATATAATATTACTGTATTATTTAATGAAATATTATTAATAGAATACTCCATTTTATACTGTATCTAATACAATTATTATTATATTTATTTTAATTAGATTTCTACACTAAGATATGTTATTGCATTATCATTTATCTGCCTGTAAAGCTTCACCTATCATTGTCCAATGGCTTTAAAAAATATTGAATTCTAAATAAATAAGTAAACAATGAATAAAATTAATTTCAAGATAAAGACCTTTCTATTTTAAGATAGAGACTTCTGTAGAGAAAAAACTGTGAATAAAAGTGTGTACTAAAGGTAATGCTAAAGTTGTGAATGATTATTACAGTATATTTACTCAACAAGTGAGATATGAAGTCAGTCTGTAATTGCCATAAATGCTGCAATGAGTTGCCTATGTCGTCATCAGTTCTCAGCATACTTCAACAGAGCTTCAGCTCTACTGTTTCATCCCAGTCGCCTGGCCTGTATTGGTGGGGAGGGGGGATCTGACCTGTCTGAGTCTGTCTGTAATCTTGGGGCCCACCCGTGTGTGGCATCAGTGTGGTGCGAGTGGCTGCTGAGATAGAGGAACATATGACGCTGTGGTTCTCTTCACTTCCTGTAAAATAATGCTCAACAGAAACAGCTACATGTGAAACGCAGACAAAAACCCGGGCGCTGCTGTAGGGGAGAGGAAGAAAATGGACGACTTCTCGACCTCTCTAGAAGAATTTTTCTCAATAAATGAGATGGTCTAAAAGGTGAGCCTCATTGTCATGCTTTCATGCTTCTTCTTTGGCATTTGTTTTTCTTTACATTATCTTGCACCTGCACGGCTGTAATCAACAGTTGGCAGGGCCTGCAGGAGGCTCTTGTTGACAACTGTGGAAATAGATTGTAAAGAAGCTTTTTGAGTAGTACTTTTTGGGGAGATACCTCCAAACTTGGGTCATCCCGTATGCTTCACAAAGAAATTGTGTCCAAGTTGTTCAGATTACTCATCGGCTTTCACTTTAAAGTTTGTCAGACAGGTCACCATAGCTTGGAGTAGAGTTGCTGATTTTAATCAATAGCTTTCCTCTAAATAACAATAGAAAGTATCTTGTGATTAAAATGTCGGGAGCATAACGTTTATATAACTTCAGATTCACTATAAGACCTGATCCTTCTCACCTACTCTTATGTACCCTACAAAGTGTTTACTTTCTGCATTCCCTCTATCATCATTTTTTCCTTGCAGCTTTGCGGCTGCAAAAGAGTCCTGGGAGCTGCCATGGACCTCCTGGACTTGAGCAGAATACGACACTTCCAAGAGAGAGAGTTTGACAGAAAAGTTGACTATCGAGCAGAGAAACGCGAGTATTTACGTGGACGCAACAACGTGACCTCTTGTCGAAGCCCCACAAGAGAGCTCGACACAAGACAAATCAAGAAGCAGCTAAAGGAAAAGAGGCAGTTGGAGTTTCTGAGGAGGAGATCAGTGAGCCCGGAGCCACGCAGCTCGGGGTGCATTATCTGTTCCACGGATGTAGATTATCTTTCAGAGTCGCATCAATACAGACATTATAGATCAAGGAGTAAATCTGAGAAAGTGGTCACAAAAACACAAAGGTTCCTCTCTGCTGATGGACATGAAGAAATTATTCTAACACCAGAGAGTAGGATAAGTGATTATCCAAGCACCAGTAAATGGGTAAATGTTTCTTTGTAATGTTTTTGGTCTCCTGTGCATTTTTAGACCAAATATGAATATGTATCCTCTTCTTATCCATTCTGTTTTCTCAGGCTTTACTTTGGTCAGAATCAACAATAGTGACAAAACAGGAGAAACAGGAGAAAGGTCAGGCAAGAAAACAGACATCTACCTCCACAACAGAATCCACCCAGCACTGGACAAAAAGTAAAAGAAACTGGAAAATTTCTCCATAATTTCTCCAGCAAACTACGTCTGATCTGTCCTACTAACAATAGTTGTCTTTGCTCTTTCTTATAGCTCAAAACACAAGCACCAAAACATTGAATCATGTAGCAACGATTCACCAGAAATCATCAGTACAAACTAAAAAAAAGCCACTTCAAGAGATCAGTGTCCAAACAGAGTGAGTTTGATTCAAATTTTACATGAAATATAATCCTTATTATATGAAAGTGCATGGTGTATTTTTACCAATGAAATATTTGCTTTCACACAGGTCTGGGTTTGTCACAGTCAAAGAATCAGTAAGTATCAACACGCTACTATTTGCATGTTTGCTCCATGTTTGTAAATGCTTTGTGGATGTTTGGTCATGTTTGGTGAAGGTTTGATGTCTGTTTGCTCATGTTTATTTTCATATTTGATCTTGTTTGGTCATGGTTTGACCTGTTTGAGGCAAGTATGATGAAATTAGTTAAGTTTGGTCATATTCGGTCGTGCTTGGAGCATATAAGGAGCCTGCTTAATATGTGATTTGAAAATTTGGGATCAGTGTCACTTTAGTGTCTGAAAACATGTCACTTCCCTAGAATCTCCATCCAACCGTCTAAAGCAAAACTTATTTTTCTTTAGGGTTTTACATACAAGTTCAACTTATTTTAAATATGTCTCATCTCTTTCACAATAGGATGTTCAGAGATTATCAGACTACTTGCAGGTAAGGGAAACCACACCCTCATCTTTTTTTGTTTTATTCATTTAAAGCAGGTCTATGTAAACCAATAGGCTAAATGAATGCGCTCAGTCTGCGTTTCATTGCTCTTCTGTTTGCTTTCTTCTCAGGAAGCCCTGTGGAGAGAGGAGACACTGAAGAAGAAGCTAGCAGTCCTGACAGAGATCTCCACAAACCTTGTGAACTCATCAGACCTGTTATGGACAGTAAGATGCTTCTTCGACCTTAAGAGGATGCAGTTTTGGTTATTTTATCCCATAAGATCATCTTAATTTTGGTCATTTTTCTCCCTCAGTTGTTTTTATGGTAAAATGTGTCACAGTTTTGTACCCAGCATGAGCAGCAGCACTGGTTGGCGGCTAATTTCACAGGAAGGCCTGTGCAGCTTGTGGTTTCAAACTTCCTGCTTCCGTTTTCATGTATAGGATGAGTGCAAACTGACGCTCTTACACAGGAAGGGTGTAGCTATCTGAAGTCACTATTATAGGTGCAATGCATCCTCTGTAGCTTTCTTCTGGCTACTCTGGTTGAAATGCGTGAGAGGAAAATACAAAATATTTTTTTTTATTTGTTTAAACAACTTAGGTGCAGTTTTAATTAACATGTTAAGGTATTCATATTTTAAAGTAGTCTCTAGCAAAGGCGTGTTATAATTTTTGCGGCTTTCAGTGCATGCACATGTTGTGATCTTTGGTTATGTGTGTGCATCTCTTAAATGAGCACATGAATCAACATGCTGTCTCTCACAGCTGTTGTTACATGAACCATTCATTTTACATCTGCAGGTTAAAGCGTGACAGTCTCTCATTTCCTCTCTTACCCACACAGTCTCGCTGCAGTGAGGATTTGCTGAGAAACAAGATCAAGGTTCTGGAGGCACAGCTGCAAGTCTGCCTGCAGGTAAGTAGCAGATGGATCTGTAGCAGAAATCTAATAGGTGTTTTTTTAATTCAGAGCTGACGGTCTCTTTATGACTTCTACGAAAAAGTTTCTTCCTCGCTTTTCAATGCTCAGATTTTACAGGCTGAGTTTGCAGGGGTATTCTTAAGATCTAACAGTTTAATGTTGTGTCCTCACAGAAGTTTCCCAAAGATGGAGTGAAGAAAGTGATGCTACAGATGGAGAAGCAGAGGGGACTGTATGAGGAGAAGGCCTTGGCTGCTCTGCAGAAGGCCACTCAGGAGAAAACTGATGCTCGCTGCCAGGCTGAGACACTGCAGGTGAAATTCACATCTGATATTCTTTCTTCACTCAAGTGGGTTTAACTGATCTGTGTGCTAGACTTATTGGTGCATCAGGTCTGCAGCAGATTTGTTTAGGATATCCCAATTACGTCTTGTCCACAGGAAGCTCTCATTACAGCCCAAGCAGAGGCATTGAAGTGGCAGAGCCTTTACAAAGAGCTGATGCTAAGCTCGGGAAAGCTCAGAGAGAATCAGCACCTCAGCAATGACCAGCTACAGCAGCTACACAGTGAAGTCGAGGTATGGTCTACAAAGAGAGTTAGAGATTTAAATCTGAGTGACTTAAAAAATAGTAAACAAAATGAGACCCTGTGTGTGTCTTGTGCAGCTGTCCAGAGCCAGAGAGGTGGAACTGAGGAGGGAGGTGGCATCGCTGAGACAAGAAAAGCAGGAGCTTCAGTACAACATCTGCCTGCTGGAGGAGGACAACCAAACGTTAAGAGAGGAAATCCAGAACTTTCAAGGTGAAGCATTTGAGTCATGTTTGCTTAGAGGAATTAATTCTGCAAGTCTCAGATGTTTAAAATCCTCTCTGTCCCACAGATGGTGGCGATGAGAGCCAGAACTTCTTTATTCAGGAGCGTAACACGGCAGACAATGCAGAAATACAATTGACCATCAGCAGGGACTCTCAGGTGGAGGAGGAGCTCCGACTTACTCAGGAGAAACTTCGGCTTAAAGAGAAAGAGGTAAACTTAGGACAAGATCACAACAAACTAAAGTACATTCTCACAGTTCATGTGTTGGTGGGTTCAGAAGCAATGAAGAAGAAATATTACAACTAATTATTTTGCAAACTGCTTCCAGAGGTTTGAAAAATGTTCCTTATTATCAGTTTTACTTTAAATTTAGAGACATGCCAAAATGGATAAATAATATTCCATACAAGGTTATTTCTTGGTCATTGAACAAAAAAAAAAAAAAAAAAAAACACTCCAGCTTCGTAAACTTCATAGATATGTTAATCCAAATTATACATTAAGATTTTTGGACTTGGCACTCAACACAAAACCAATTTCCTAAGAAGTTTGTTTCTGTGCATAAAGGTATTATGCATTGTTTTGAAAGATTAAGGTTATCATTGTTTTTAGCGCACCCCAGTGTTTAACTTGCAGCAATCTTTGTGAAATGTTTTTGATACACCTCCTTAAGAAATCTGCACAATTTCAAGCTGTTACTCTTCACTGAGGAGCACATCTTTGATAATGTATTATAAGTCTAATGTTAACATTTTCCCAAAGTTTCAAAAATTCACTTAGAATACTGAAATTGCCCTAAAACTCTAAAAGTATGTCACATGACCAGGTCTGACCCCTAGCACCAATATGTGATATTGTTTTGTACGACAGTCGAAGTACAGACTCAAAACACTTCATGGGAAAGGCGTGTTAAATAAGTGTGCACAATTTCATTGCAGTTGTCCAAATATTCAGATCAAAAGCATTAACCTAAATTAGTATCAGAAAAAGAAAAGTGACAGACTGTAAAACAGACCACAAGCTTCAGATTATCTAATGTTTAGGTTTGTACAAGGAATATATCCTGAAAATGTGAGCTCATGAGGATAAACAAATGATTTGTAATGAATTGTTTTAAAGGTTAAATTTATTTGCTTATTTTGCATTTTTGTTACCATATTGAAGATGTTACCTTAGGACATTAACCTGAATATATGTTCCAAGTTAATGCAAACCAGATCTTTAAACCTCTCTACTCTGTAGTGCTCCCTAGTGTTGCATGTTTGCCACTTTTTCAGGTTCTTGTTTTTGGTTTGGAATATAAATTGCATCTAATTGTCTGTTACTATGGCTGAGATTAGCCCAACTAACTTTTTACCTAGCTAGCAGTGAGACTTTGTGCAATGCTTTCTCAGTTTTGAGGTTCCAGAACTTGTCCATCAATTTTTTATTTAGATACATCTGCAACTGTAAAGGCCATCAGGCCTAAACACCAGGCTAACATTTTGTTTGAAGGGCATTACCATAATTTAAACAAAGTTTCTTGGAAAATCTGTACAGTTGTTGCCACATCAGCGTGTCTCCTAGTGTTGGATATTTGACAAAATGGGTACACTAGCTCAGGATCTTGTTCCTCATATGGAATATGAATTTCATTAAAGCATCTGTTACTATTGGCTGCATGGTGGTGCATTTTATAGCACACTAAGAAGGTCTTGGGTTCAAATCACGGCCTGGAGTTGGCATGTTCTCCCGTGCATACGTGGGTTCTCTCCGGGTTCTCCGGCTTCCTTCCACAGTCCAAAAAACATGACTGTTAGGTTCAGTTGCCTTTCTAAATTGCCCTTAGAGTGTGTGTTCATGGTTGTTGGTCTACTGCATCTCTGTGATGGACTGGCAACCTGTGCAATGACCGCTGGAAATAGGCACCAGCTCCGCTGCGACCCTGCACGGAAAAGCCGGTAGAGATGACAGATGGATGGATCTATTATTATGTCTGAGAATTGTCCAACTAACTTTTTAGCAATACCCTGAATGTACACCTTTAAAAAACGTTTCTACATTATAGAAATATACAAATAGAAACTATACAAATGAAATCTTTGACAGCATGTATAGCAGCTTAGAAGTTATACAGGTTGACCTCCATCTATTGGTGACTGATAGTGACTGACAGTGGCTTTATCTATCAGAGTAGCAGTGCAGGTGATGTTCCAAGGGAAGACTCTAATTGTTTTAAGGTTTAGGCTGCAGCATGAATTTTGTCAAAGAGGAAGAACAAACAGACCTATTACAATATGATTTCATCCTCTGCTGCATGTTAAGATTCTTTAATAGACTGGGAGACCACCTCCAACCACATTTTAGAGAAATCCACTTCCAGCTGTAAAGCAGAAAAGAAATTAACTTTATTTGGTAGTTATAATGTAAATGCAGATACATGTTAGCTCAACTAAACTTTCTTAAGACACAATAATTTGGTCAAGTTTCCATTTTAGTAAAAAGTTTTATAAATAGAGTTAAAGCATGTCAGGCAAATTTGACTTTAAATATAATTCTGAAGCGTAAATCTGGCTCTGGTGGGCTGTGGCTAAATTTAGTCTGCATGTCCTTCTTCCATATGACCTGTGTGTGAGCAGTGTGAGGATCTGCAGACGGAGCTGCACGCTATGGAGCAGGAGTGTCAGTCCAGCCAAGCCCGACTGTCACAGTGCAGAGACGAGCTCCGGCAGCTCAGCCACCGCCACAGGAAACCAGTTAGTATTGTGTGTGTGTATGTGTGCACCATGCATGAGTGTGTTTCTTCATGCTCTCTCAGAGCTCTTAAAAATCATTTTTTTTCTTATAGGAGAAGCATGAAGTCATTGTTACTTCAGAGCATAAACTGAGTTTAATGTGTTTTCATATGATGCTTTTCACTCTCTGCTTAGACGCTGTGCGGGTCTTGGTGGAGGGTTTGTCTCTTCTTCCTCCTCCTCCTCGCCGTGGTAGGGGTTGCCATACTGTGGTCGTGGCATCCACCTTTCAGAGAGCAAGTAGAAGTCCTGTGTGCAGACATAGAAACAAGAATAGAAGACTATCTCATGCAAATGGCCTCTCCTCAACACTCCGACTGTTTTAGACCAATATGACAATAGTGTTTTACAGTTGTTGTCCTTTTCTACTGTTGTAGTATAGTTTTAGTTTTAAAACTTTTAGTATAAATGTTCGTGGTTTGCAGACTAGAACTCAAAGTTTGTATGAAGTGTTGAAAATGTGGAGAATGTAAAGTACGTTGGTGCAGAACGTTAAAATACGGCTGTTTAAAATGATCTCAAGCTGTTTACAGCTCACAAACAAGGCCTTTTCAGAAACTGTGGGTCTAAACATGAGATTAGTGCAAGAACAGGGAACATCTTATGTACTGTAAAGGGACTGTGTTGCCAGAAGTACAACCTCAAATAATAAGAAGCCCATTCATTTCTATAATTTGTAATCAAAAAATAAAGAAAGACTGACCCTTTTGCCTTGCATTTTTTTCAAACCTAAAAAACTCCTGGATCTATTAAAGTGAAATAAAAACATTAATCAGTTGTTATTGGTTTGCTTTGGTTTTTGTGGGTTATGCAGATAATTACTTTAAATATTTGCTGGACGAGGCATTAAAATGAAGATGAATGACACAATAAAAGCCATAAAAGGTCTACAAGGGAAAAACAAATACACCATTACTAATGCATATCGTTACATTTTTACCAGCATGTTTCTTAAGACTGGAAGTAATATTCACATCTTGCTGTGGCCCAGCCAGAGTCCTGACTTGAATCTGAGAGAATGTGTGGAGGGGGCTAAAGATTAAGGTGATGGCAAGGAGGCCTTTCAACCTCAAAAACCTGAAGTTCATCATCATAAATTGTCAAAATACCAGCAGAAATGTGCAAAAAGCTGATCTGCAATTATAAGAAGATTGTGGCAGCTATAATAAATATTTTACTTTTTTCATAGATTATTCAGAAGGGCATAAAGAATGATCAATACACTACTTTTTTATTAAATTAAAATAAAGTTTTATTTTATGTTTTTGATACTTTTTACATTGTTTTGCTATCTTTTGAAGTATGTCTCATTTCCTATCAGACACAAACTTCTTGGTTGAACAAAAATAATTTTAAATCGAAATCTGCCATGTTTAGGAGCCTGGGTCTGTCTATGTTTACCTTTACTGTAATAATCCAAGAAAACAAAACTTTCCCTCAATGTTAAACTTGCAGACTTTGTTGAGTGATGTTTTGATCACAGACTTTCATCAGACAAACACATTCTGGTGATTAAAACTTCTGTCTGCAGCTGCTGCAGTCAAGGAAGTGGTTCTGAGTATCTGACCAATCACATCAAAAGTAGGACAAAAATGGACAAAAGCTGCAAATAATTCAGAGAGAAAACCTCTGACAATGCACATCGCTATGTTAAAAGGTAATACAAAATGTCTTGGTTCATCTGAATCTGAATTGATCTGATGAGCAGAAATATTAAAATCAACATATATAAACATAATTAAGTTCATTATATACAGTGTCTTGCAAAAGTTTTTGATAAGTTTTGTTACGTTATAACCATAAACTTCCGTTTATTTTATAGAGATTTTATGTAAAAGACCAACACAAACTAAAACATACAGGGGTTGGACAATGAAACTGAAACACCTGGTTTTAGACCACAATAATTTATTAGTATGGTGTAGAGCCTCCTTTTGCGGCCAATACAGCGTCAATTCGTCTTGGGAATGACATATACAAGTCCTGCACAGTGGTCAGAGGGATTTTAAGCCATTCTTCTTGCAGGATAGTGGCCAGGTCACTACGTGATACTGGTGGAGGAAAACGTTTCCTGACTCACTCCTCCAAAACACCCCAAAGTGGCTCAATAATATTTAGATCTAGTGACTGTGCAGGCCATGGGAGATGTTCAACTTCACTTTCATGTTCATCAAACCAATCTTTCACCAGTCTTGCTGTGTGTATTGGTGCATTGTCATCCTGATACACGGCACCGCCTTCAGGATACAATGTTTGAACCATTGGATGCACATGGTCCTCAAGA
Organism: Crenichthys baileyi; assembly: GCA_036173005.1. Taxonomy (NCBI): domain Eukaryota; kingdom Metazoa; phylum Chordata; class Actinopteri; order Cyprinodontiformes; family Goodeidae; genus Crenichthys; species Crenichthys baileyi. The sequence goes on from JAHHUM010001493.1 coordinate 179,668, forward strand.
ATGGTTCGGTAGTCCTTGGCAGTGATGCGCCCATCTAGCACAAGTATTGGGCCAAGGGAATGCCATGATATGGCAGCCCATACCATCACTGATCCACCCCCATGCTTCACTCTGGGCATGCAACAGTCTGGGCGGTACGCTTCTTTGGGACTTCTCCACACCGTAACTCTCCCGGATGTGGGGAAAACAGTAAAGGTGGACTCATCAGAGAACAATACATGTTTCACATTGTCCACAGCCCAAGATTTGCGCTCCTTGCACCATTAAAACCGACGTTTGCCATTGGCATGAGTGACCAAAGGTTTGGCTATAACAGCCCGGCCGTGTATATTGACCCTGTGGAGCTCCCGACGGACAGTTCTGGTGGAAACAGGAGAGTTGAGGTGCACATTTAATTCTGCCGTGATTTGGGCAGCCGTGGTTTTATGTTTTTTGGATACAATCCGGGTTAGCACCCAAACATCCCTTTCAGACAGCTTCCTCTTGCGTCAACAGTTAATCCTGTTGGATGTGGTTTGTCCTTCTTGGTGGTATGCTGACATTACCCTGGATACCGTGGCTCTTGATACATCACAAAGACTTGCTGTCTTGGTCACAGATGCACCAGCAAGACGTGCACCAACAATTTGTCCTCTTTTGAACTCTGGTATGTCACCCATAATGTTGTGTGCATTTCAATATTTTGAGCAAAACTGTGCTCTTACCCTGCTAATTGAACCTTCACACTCTGGTCTTACTGGTGCAATGTGCAATCAATGAAGACTGGCTACCAGGCTGGTCCAATTTAGCCATGAAACCTCCCACACTAAACTGACAGGTGTTTCAGTTTCATTGTCCAACCCCTATAATTGTGACATGGAGCAAAAACCAATACAAATCTGAAAGTGTGACATGTATGAATGTGTGTGTTCCTGCCCCTTTTACTCTGGTTCCCCTAAATTAACTCCATTGCAACCAAATATATTTCAGACGTGACCCATGTAGTAAATAGGGTCCACCTGTGTGTAATTTAATCGCAGTTTAAATACAGCTATTTACTGAAGGTCTTAGAGGTATGTTACAGAACATAAGTGAACAAACAGCATAATAAACACCAACGAACACACAGCACAGGTCAGGGATGAAGTTGTGGGGTAGAAACCAGTGTTCACTTATAAACAGTATCAACAGCTTTGTACATCTGATGGAGCTCTGTGGAATCGATCATCTGAGAATGGAGAACGACACAATTTCAGACCTACCAAGACATGGCCGTCCACCTCAAATTTACATGCCAGCCAAGGAGAAAATTAGACATGGAAATAGCCAAGAAGAACACTGAAACTCTGGAGGAGCTGCAGAGATCTGCTGGACAAAAATTTGTCATCTACTCCACAAATCTGGCCCTTATGAAGGAGGAGCAATCAGGGATCAGGGAAACTGGTCTGTGTCTGTGTTAACGTTAAAAGAAAAACTGTTAGAGGCTGCAAAACGCTTGATACTAGGGTGGAGGTTTATGTTCTAGCAGGACCACAACCCAAAACTTACAGCCAGAACTACAATGAAGTGGTTTAGATGAAAACTTATTCATGTGTTAGAATGACCCACCAGAGGTCCAGACCTAAATCCAATTGAGAATCAGTGGCAAGACATGAAAATTGTTCTACACAGATACTATTTATCTAGTCTGGTAGAGCTTAGCTTCCACAGTTTCAACTCTGGAGGGCTGAATACAAATAAAAGCCAAATGTTTCTTATTTTTATTCCTGAGGATTGTGAAACCATTATTTAATCCTCTTCCTTCCACTTCACAACCATGCACCACTTTGAAATGGTCTATCAAATCAAATCCTAATAAAATTCATAGAGATTTGTGCTTGCAAAGTAACAAAATGTTAAACAGCTTAAGGGGTATGAATATTTTTGCAAGGTGCTCTGCATGTGAGGACAGTGAACAGGCAACTTACTAAATAAACCCTATATATAGTGTACACATTCTCATATATAGTGTACTCTCATATCAGTAGGATCCTTTAAAAATTAGAGACAGTTTTAGGCCTTTAGGAGCCTGAGTTTATGCAGGGCTTTCCTTTTGCTTTGCATCTGTTTCAATAAATAAATTAGCAATGTTATTGAGTTTTTTTGTTCTTATTGGGCCATCATCTCTCTTTGATTTGTTACATCTCAAACTCACTACATCTCAAAAATTACTGATTAAAAAGCAACCAAACAGAACATAAAACTACAGGGGTTGGACAATGAAACTGAAACACCTGGTTTTAGACCACAATAATTTATTAGTATGGTGTAGAGCCTCCTTTTGCGGCCAATACAGCGTCAATTCGTCTTGGGAATGACATATACAAGTCCTGCACAGTGGTCAGAGGGATTTTAAGCCATTCTTCTTGCAGGATAGTGGCCAGGTCACTACGTGATACTGGTGGAGGAAAACGTTTCCTGACTCACTCCTCCAAAACACCCCAAAGTGGCTCAATAATATTTAGATCTAGTGACTGTGCAGGCCATGGGAGATGTTCAACTTCACTTTCATGTTCATCAAACCAATCTTTCACCAGTCTTGCTGTGTGTATTGGTGCATTGTCATCCTGATACACGGCACCGCCTTCAGGATACAATGTTTGAACCATTGGATGCACATGGTCCTCAAGAATGGTTCGGTAGTCCTTGGCAGTGATGCGCCCATCTAGCACAAGTATTGGGCCAAGGGAATGCCATGATATGGCAGCCCATACCATCACTGATCCACCCCCATGCTTCACTCTGGGCATGCAACAGTCTGGGCGGTACGCTTCTTTGGGACTTCTCCACACCGTAACTCTCCCGGATGTGGGGAAAACAGTAAAGGTGGACTCATCAGAGAACAATACATGTTTCACATTGTCCACAGCCCAAGATTTGCGCTCCTTGCACCATTGAAACCGACGTTTGGCATTGGCATGAGTGACCAAAGGTTTGGCTATAGCAGCCCGGCCGTGTATATTGACCCTGTGGAGCTCCCGACGGACAGTTCTGGTGGAAACAGGAGAGTTGAGGTGCACGTTTAATTCTGCCGTGATTTGGGCTGCCGTGGTTTTATGTTTTTTGGATACAATCCGGGTTAGCACCCGAACATCCCTTTCAAACAGCTTCCTCTTGCGTCCACAGTTAATCCTGTTGGATGTGGTTCGTCCTTCTTGGTGGTATGCTGACATTACCCTGGATACCGTAGCTCTTGATACATCACAAAGACTTGCTGTCTTGGTCACAGATGCGCCAGCAAGACGTGCACCAACAATTTGTCCTCTTTTGAACTCTGGTATGTCACCCATAATGTTGTGTGCATTTCAATATTTTGAGCAAAACTGTGCTCTTACCCTGCTAATTGAACCTTCACACTCTGGTCTTACTGGTGCAATGTGCAATCAATGAAGACTGGCTACCAGGCTGGTCCAATTTAGCCATGAAACCTCCCACACTAAACTGACAGGTGTTTCAGTTTCATTGTCCAACCCCTATAATTGTGACATGGAGCAAAAACCAATACAAATCTGAAAGTGTGACATGTATGAATGTGTGTGTTCCTGCCCCTTTTACTCTGGTTCCCCTAAATTAACTCCATTGCAACCAAATATATTTCAGACGTGACCCATGTAGTAAATAGGGTCCACCTGTGTGTAATTTAATCGCAGTTTAAATACAGCTATTTACTGAAGGTCTTAGAGGTATGTTACAGAACATAAGTGAACAAACAGCATAATAAACACCAACGAACACACAGCACAGGTCAGGGATGAAGTTGTGGGGTAGAAACCAGTGTTCACTTATAAACAGTATCAACAGCTTTGTACATCTGATGGAGCTCTGTGGAATCGATCATCTGAGAATGGAGAACGACACAATTTCAGACCTACCAAGACATGGCCGTCCACCTCAAATTTACATGCCAGCCAAGGAGAAAATTAGACATGGAAATAGCCAAGAAGAACACTGAAACTCTGGAGGAGCTGCAGAGATCTGCTGGACAAAAATTTGTCATCTACTCCACAAATCTGGCCCTTATGAAGGAGGAGCAATCAGGGATCAGGGAAACTGGTCTGTGTCTGTGTTAACGTTAAAAGAAAAACTGTTAGAGGCTGCAAAACGCTTGATACTAGGGTGGAGGTTTATGTTCTAGCAGGACCACAACCCAAAACTTACAGCCAGAACTACAATGAAGTGGTTTAGATGAAAACTTATTCATGTGTTAGAATGACCCACCAGAGGTCCAGACCTAAATCCAATTGAGAATCAGTGGCAAGACATGAAAATTGTTCTACACAGATACTATTTATCTAGTCTGGTAGAGCTTAGCTTCCACAGTTTCAACTCTGGAGGGCTGAATACAAATAAAAGCCAAATGTTTCTTATTTTTATTCCTGAGGATTGTGAAACCATTATTTAATCCTCTTCCTTCCACTTCACAACCATGCACCACTTTGAAATGGTCTATCAAATCAAATCCTAATAAAATTCATAGAGATTTGTGCTTGCAAAGTAACAAAATGTTAAACAGCTTAAGGGGTATGAATATTTTTGCAAGGTGCTCTGCATGTGAGGACAGTGAACAGGCAACTTACTAAATAAACCCTATATATAGTGTACACATTCTCATATATAGTGTACTCTCATATCAGTAGGATCCTTTAAAAATTAGAGACAGTTTTAGGCCTTTAGGAGCCTGAGTTTATGCAGGGCTTTCCTTTTGCTTTGCATCTGTTTCAATAAATAAATTAGCAATGTTATTGAGTTTTTTTGTTCTTATTGGGCCATCATCTCTCTTTGATTTGTTACATCTCAAACTCACTACATCTCAAAAATTACTGATTAAAAAGCAACCAAACAGAACATAAAACTACAGGGGTTGGACAATGAAACTGAAACACCTGGTTTTAGACCACAATAATTTATTAGTATGGTGTAGAGCCTCCTTTTGCGGCCAATACAGCGTCAATTCGTCTTGGGAATGACATATACAAGTCCTGCACAGTGGTCAGAGGGATTTTAAGCCATTCTTCTTGCAGGATAGTGGCCAGGTCACTACGTGATACTGGTGGAGGAAAACGTTTCCTGACTCACTCCTCCAAAACACCCCAAAGTGGCTCAATAATATTTAGATCTAGTGACTGTGCAGGCCATGGGAGATGTTCAACTTCACTTTCATGTTCATCAAACCAATCTTTCACCAGTCTTGCTGTGTGTATTGGTGCATTGTCATCCTGATACACGGCACCGCCTTCAGGATACAATGTTTGAACCATTGGATGCACATGGTCCTCAAGAATGGTTCGGTAGTCCTTGGCAGTGATGCGCCCATCTAGCACAAGTATTGGGCCAAGGGAATGCCATGATATGGCAGCCCATACCATCACTGATCCACCCCCATGCTTCACTCTGGGCATGCAACAGTCTGGGCGGTACGCTTCTTTGGGGCTTCTCCACACCGTAACTCTCCCGGATGTGGGGAAAACAGTAAAGGTGGACTCATCAGAGAACAATACATGTTTCACATTGTCCACAGCCCAAGATTTGCGCTCCTTGCACCATTAAAACCGACGTTTGCCATTGGCATGAGTGACCAAAGGTTTGGCTATAACAGCCCGGCCGTGTATATTGACCCTGTGGAGCTCCCGACGGACAGTTCTGGTGGAAACAGGAGAGTTGAGGTGCACGTTTAATTCTGCCGTGATTTGGGCTGCCGTGGTTTTATGTTTTTTGGATACAATCCGGGTTAGCACCCGAACATCCCTTTCAAACAGCTTCCTCTTGCGTCCACAGTTAATCCTGTTGGATGTGGTTCGTCCTTCTTGGTGGTATGCTGACATTACCCTGGATACCGTAGCTCTTGATACATCACAAAGACTTGCTGTCTTGGTCACAGATGCGCCAGCAAGACGTGCACCAACAATTTGTCCTCTTTTGAACTCTGGTATGTCACCCATAATGTTGTGTGCATTTCAATATTTTGAGCAAAACTGTGCTCTTACCCTGCTAATTGAACCTTCACACTCTGCTCTTACTGGTGCAATGTGCAATCAATGAAGACTGGCTACCAGTCTGGTCCAATTTAGCCATGAAACCTCCCACACTAAAATGGCAGGTGTTTCAGTTTCATTGTCCAACCCCTGTAGTGCTTCATCATTAAACAGTGAGATTAAAATCTTAACTAAAAATGATTTGGCTAAATCCTGATTGGTTCAGATTGATCTGAATAAGATGTAGTATTCATTTATCTGAGAGATAACCAACTTATTATTTATTTATCATTTCCACAGGAACAGACAGACTGCCTAATATGTTTAAGTTTTAAATTCTTCCTGCTGCTCCTAATCTTCCACTGAAGATGACATCCATCCCATTACACAAGTTTTTGTTTTTTATTTTCTGTATTTCACACAAGCTGCGTGTCTTTTAAATTTGCTATTTATTCTTCATGCAAGTTGACGATCAAGGAAAGAAAAATAAGAAATTGGCTTTTATATCAAGATTAATTAACAATATGATAAATGATCAAATGTCACATTACTTTTTAGATCATGAAAACAAACATTTACACATTTATCTAGAGGAAGCATGGCCTACATGTGACTTTTTGCTCCACTTTGACTGGTAAGACGTTTTAATGCACCACATTAGTTGATAGGGAAAGCATGTCATGCTGGTGGTTCTGGTCCATATTGGTGGGATGGCCTAATCAATATACAGCCTTTGTAATATTATGTACAAACATGTTTCATGTGGTTTATCATATTTATTATAGAGTTCCACCCTAAAATGTACCCTCAGTACTGTACTTCGTATTGTGTCAACTATTTATTCTGCTACATCTTTTCAAATCATGTTGCACGCATGTACAGACTGCTATGACCAAACTCCTCGTTGTCGTCCATACTTTGCTTTCTAAAATGTAGCCCTTCCTTCAACTCATTGCCCTCCTGTCATCTAACATGAGCATAATCACAACGGCCTTTAACCACTTATGACCTCTGCTGTTGTCTCCCGTAATATTTATGGTAAAATAGCTAATTTGCAAATATTTTCAAAGTTATTCTGATTTCTTGAGATCAGGTAAAGACCCCGAACCTTAGTGCCAGACCCTAACAATGGAAACCACTACATTAACATTTGACATGAGAGAAAGTCCAAATGGTCCATTCAGGAAGAATGCAGGATGTTGTGTCACTGAGATAAGAGTGACGGCGAACTGGCTTTTGCTGGAACAGCTGAACAAAGCAATACTCATCTCTCTCTTTAAATTACTTCTTTGTTTGTTTCTGATTTTTACAGTGTGAAATGGGTAAGTGGACCTGTATTTCTGAATTGTTCTTTTATCTTTATCAATTGTTCTTCTGTTAAAGTAGCAGTAAGATCGTTATAAAAATACATAATTTATCTTTATTACCATTTCATTTTATTTGTGGCAAAAAATTACTTCACTTAAAGTGTAAAATTTTATTGTGTAATAAAAGTTACAATAAAGTAAAAGGTATTAATGAAGCTGAGTTTGTTTAGTTCTTTAAATACATTTTGTTTGTTATGGCTTTTGAAGATGTATCAGTAAAGATAAATGTCAGTCTGTCAGTGATGTGGCTGTGTTATTTGGCTGCGCGTTAAACAGAATATATGGCTTTTTTTATGCAATTGTTCCTGAAGCAAGAGATGTAGCACCCAGCAGCATCTATTGTCTGATAACACTCAAACTTCAGGGACAAAACCCTCTCAAAGCTCCTCTTCCATTGTTCATTGTGTTGTTTTAACAGTTCCAGATGAAGCTCCATTCTCAAAATTCACTGATGCAGCACATCCACAGCACGCAGCCCCTGTCGTTCACAGCCACATTTACCTGTATGTTCTCCAAATACACCATCGCTCAGTAAAGAGATGGATTCTCGCTGGCCTGAGGTCAGTCTGCTGGTCATCATCTCGCTGAAGGTAAGCAGGGGCCTTGAGCGTCACTGTGAAGCTTCAGTAACTCATTCTCCAGCTTCACTAACTTCATGTAAACCCACAGAGAGACACACGTCTTCAAGATGAGGACTGCTGGGCTGCTGCTTGTTGTCGGACTGTGTGTGTTTAGCTTCACGTCTTCCCTGAAAATCTGCGCTTTCAATGTTCAGAGTTTTGGTGAATCAAAGGCAAACAACAAGAGGGTCATGGGTGTTCTACTGAAGGTACTCTGCTCTGAGTTTACAGCAACTTCTATATCAACGTGTGAGGAAATCCAGGCGTCTGACAGATCTATGTTTGTTCTTCTTTTAATTTTGTCCCCAAGATTCTCTCTCGGTGCGACTTGTGCCTCATTCAGGAGGTTCGAGACTCTAAAGGAGAGGCAATAAAAGCTTTGGTGAAGGATCTTAACAGGTACAGCCTTTTGGCCTACTGGAAGATCAAAGATCTGTAGTGAGAAATCTGTCGAATTTATAACCTGATGTTGTTGCCATCAGATTTGACAAATCCAACTCCTATTCCTATGTGGAAAGTGAAAGACTTGGGAGGAAGAGCTACAAAGAGCAATATGTCTACATTTACAGGTGACCTATAATTTAAGTCAAACAAAATTCAGTTTGATTCAATTTAATTTGAATTGAACCAGAACTGCTTCTTTGAATGAGCTTGGTACTGGTAATATGCTCACAGGCCTCTCTTCTGTGATCATCTGCAGGAATAATATGCTAAAAGTCAAGGAGCACTTTCAGCATCCTAAACTGGAGGGAGAGGGAACCAATGAGACTGATGTCTTCTCCAGAGAGCCTTTTGCCATCCACGTTCACTCCCCCACTACATGTAAGAAACAATTCAATGGATATAAACTGGAAAATGAGAGTCTGTAAGCAAATCTCAGATATGTAGTCATGGAAAAGTATTTTATCACAGATTTCTTCTGTTTTTCGTCTGTCTTTTTCATCTGTCTTTAAATGTTTCAGATCACCAGACAAAGATAACCTGAGTTAACACAAAAGCCATTTTCAATTATTTGGCATTTATTAAAGGACAAAAAGCTTTGCTAAACAACCTGGCTCTATGTGAACAACTACTTTCACCCTAATCCTAATAAGTGATTGTTTCACCCACCAACTTTCAACATCTGTGTCTTATTCGTTGTACAGGAATTTTGGCCCACTCTTCTTTGCAGAATTGTTTTAAATTAGACATATTGGAGGGTTTTTCATAGAGCTGCACAATTGGGAATATATCGTCAACACGATATTAGTGTGCTCATATTTAAGTGTCATGAGTTCACACTTTGGATGCCAATGTAACTTTCAGGTTCTTCTTGGTTCTACAGGTCAGGCTGTGATCATAAATGTAGCATCATCTGTATTTACTCAGGTTATCTTTGTTATCAAAATTTGTTTAATGAAATTAAACATTATAATATGACAAAAGCAGCGACTGTAAAAATCCAGTTTTTATTCAGTGAAAAATATCACACTTTGTTCTTATGTGTTGGTCTATCACATAAAATCCCACTAAAATACATTCAAGTTTATGGTTGTATTGTATCAAAATGTGAATAAGTGTAAGTGAGCCCTTCTGAAAGGCTTTGTACCTTTAGGGAGTAGGTGCTAATTTAAGACTTGTATAAATTTGTTAAACATCTTCTTACAGCATAAATATAAACTTTATCTTACACCCTGGTAAATTATAAGAACATTGGGGTAAAATGATGATCAGATGGAAAAGTAAATCAACCAGAATTTATTCAGACCGAAAACTAGAATTTGTGCAGACATATTTAAGCAATGTTTAAAAGGAAATGACTTGTAGCAAACATGTTGTCCTTTATGATATAAAGATGATAAAAACCTGTAGTAAATCAGAGGTAAATCATTTATAAAAATGCCTTATTTTCCAGTGGTGAAGGATTTTGTCCTAATTGGGCAACACACTTGTCCAAAAACGGCCATGAAGGAGATTGATGAGCTTTACAGTGTCGTCAAACGGATTCACCAGAAGTGGAAAATTGACGTAGGCTGACCCACACCATTATTATCAACATCATTAATTAATTCTGTTTTGTTTTTATCAACACCTCGATCCAAATTGGCTTCTCTTCCCCTTTACATACGGAGAAATTTCATGCTTCCTCTTCGTGTTTCTTTTTGAATTTCCAACAGAATGTGATCATCTTGGGGGACCTAAATGCAGGCTGCAGCTATGTCACCATTAAAGGGTGGAAGGCTGTGCGCCTGAGGAATGACCCCAAATTTCATTGGCTGATTGGAGATGATCAAGACACGACTGTCAGAGAGACTACGCGGTGCGCCTACGACAGGTCAGACTGAATCTCACACATTCAGATGAGCGTTTTTTATTGTAACACTTGATATTGCTACTTAATAATGCATCGAAAATCCGATCTATCTCACAACATAAATTTGATCCATATCAGTTCTATCAGTAATCAGTCTGAAGGATAGTTGCTTCTTACTCAGTGAGCTCTAATTGCATACAATACAACCAAAAAAAACATAAAGCTTAACTACTACACAACTACATTAGTTCATCACAGATCTGATCTTAACAAAAGGTCAATCTCTCTGTCTTTCTCACTTTTAAACACAAAGGTAGAGCTACATGATATATTGAATCATAATCTTATTTGCAATTACAATGTTTGGAATATTGCAATTGCTGAAGACTGTTTGGGTGCAGCATTTGGTAGGTTATTAGATTTTAAGAGAGTCTGAATTTATTCTTAATGCTCTGAATTTAAATTATATTTATGGTCAGTTCCACTCCACTAGATGCACAAACTTGATACGGATTTCCGCTAACAAAATGCTTAAGCTTACAAAAATCGGTGGAGAAATTGTGATGATGGAAAACATGGACAAGAGTGAGGAAAGAAATGGGTTGATCAAAACTGATATTGTTATCACTAAGTTACTATATCACTAACTATATTGCTAAGTAACTATATTGCTAAGTAACTATATTGCTAAGAAACTATATCGCAGTTATTTGCTTTCCTAATATCATGCAGCTTTATGCAGAGGTATGCAAATACATAATTTGACGTTTTAGGTCCCAAGCTAAGGTTTAAGGAAATGTTCGTGGGAAAGAAACAGGTGAATGTAAAGGAGAAAGGCATTTAAGCTCCAGCAGGCTCCTTGCCAGAAAAGGCCAAGGAAACACCTGAGTTTTGTTGTGTTACATCAACAGGAACTCCACTGGGTCCCACTGAGTCTCTTGTTTTTTAACATAGTTGCAGGGAGAATCATGGCAGAATATCTGTTCATTTTTTCTCCAAGGTCCTCCCTCCAGGGCAGCCCCAACTGTTTTCATCTGGCACGGGCTTTGGATGTTTGGTGGCTCCTTTCTTTGGAATTCAGAACCGAGGCGATAACAGCAAAAATAATAGTCCAGTAGGACAAGCTCAGCATTGTCTGTACTGCACGTCCAGGGAGGCAAAACAAAACAAATCTTGTAGGAACTTTAAAGAACATTAGGAGACAAACAAAATGCTACCACAGATAAAAACATCTCAATCGAATCTTAACAAAGTTGATCAGGATTGATAAATCTGGTTCTAATTGGTTCTGTGGATCTCACTCTTGTTAGTGGCAAGTCACACTGGTGTGATGTGATGAGGCTCTGGTCACAAGAATACTTTACGTGGGACATTATGCAATAAATGCCGAAAAAAATCAATCTTTTTTGCACTTTTGTTTAAGATTTCAGTGAGAGACAGTCTCCCAACCACCAGCCAATGTCTTTCTGGCAGGAAGCAGCAGGTTAATCCTGTGCCAAGAATGCATTCATTTCAAAAGTTTACTGAGTTCTATAATAGCACAGTAAGATAATTGACTTAAAGATCATTCACTCCTCATCTGTGGAATAAAACAATATTTTAGTTCAATTAAAGTCAAGACGAAGGCCTTCTGCATCAGTCTTGGTCAGAGTCGGACATGTGTGCAGACGTTTGCATTTTTCTTCTTCTGATGGTTTATATTGCTACATTAGGCCAGATAAAATGTGATACTGTAACATTTTTCACACAGGATCATTGTGCACGGACGGGAGATTATGTCTGGTGTAGTTCCTGGTTCAGCTCAAGCATTTAACTTTAAGGAGAATTTCCACCTCACAGAGCAAGAGGTAAATATGAGAAATAGCTGATTTTAGTTCAGTTCTGCACGTATTATGATAATATTTATGTTATTTGTCACTACAGGCTCTTGAGGTAAGTGACCATTTTCCTGTGGAAGTTGACCTGAAGCCCACTCATCGCTACCTCCTCCGGAACGAGCTGTAGATTACTGCAGACCACCTTTAACAAGACATCTTTTAAATTAAAACTGTAATTTTAGCTTGTTTTTCATAAAATAAAACAATCAACAGAAGCTCCACTGGCAGTTGTGGTACTTTTAGTCTCACTCGTCATCACAGTGGCACCAGCAAACAATGTTTCTCCATGAAGCAACACTGAACTCTACGTTTTCATCTGCTGGAGTTTGTGTTGCGCTTCTGAAACCAAACCCACATCAAAGCTGACATCATTTCATGAGCTCATGAAGGTGCGCTTGTGCAGCAACAGACAGACACAAAACATCGGTTTTAAGATTGGACTTTGCAAAGAAGTCAAAACAATTTTCTTCCATCTTCATCTTTTATGGTGAGTTCATTTTAGGCACAAAACTCTTGCTTTTCAGCAAATATTTCAGTGGTTGTGTGTGAATTTAAGCTCGATCCGTTTGACAGGAAGCCACTTGAAACCAAAGCAGAGGAGAGTTACTTTGAGCTGTCTGTTTGTTTCAGAGCAGAGACAGTCTGTTGCGACATATTTAAATTAGTCTTCATATCAATCCTGGTTTAACGTTCTGATTTGTGTGTTTAAGATGGAGGGTTTTTCTGATCTTCTCACTGATGCATTTTCAGGTAGGAAAGATATTTTTGTTGAAATAATGTTTATTTTCTTACTTGTAGGATATTACGATCATGTTTTCTCATTGCAGAGAGTTCAGTTCCATCGTTTTCCACGGGAGATTTGGACTTTGAGAATTTATGTTTTGATGAGAAGAGTGCGGAAGAACAGGAAGAAAATCTAACGACAGAGACAGACGAGGCTCAGCTTCAGGAAGCATCTGCAGAAGGTGCAGCTTTGTTTGAGGGCCCCACTGCAGATACACTGAGCATAGATGAGAATGCTTATGAGGATGAGGAGTTTAAAGGGATCAGTTTTAGAAGTAAAACCCCAGAGGATGATAGCACAAGCTCTGTTGGAGAAGAAGAACAGAAAGTTGTCAGCTCTGGAACAGATGAAGATGAGAAGGCTGAAAGCTCGGAGGAAGAAGGTGATGCACTGATGTCGATTAGTAGCAGTGGTGATGTCCTTGATTCCAAAAGGGAGGATGAGATCCTTGATGATGAGGACTCTGAAGCCCTGGAGGATGCTGATGAACTTCAAGTTAGTAACAAGTTGCAAGAAGAGGTGGACAGTGATGAAGAGGATACTCTGGAATGTAGAAATGAGACAATCGTGAAACATGTTGAGAGTGAGGGGGAGGAGCAAGAAAGAGAAGAGGATTCCTCTGAATCCGAGTATGAGGGCATGAAAATTGAAGAAGAAAACGTTCTCTCTGAGGAGCCAGAAAATCCCTACCCTGTTGATCCAGGAGATTCTAGTTCGAAGTTTCCCTCCCTGTCTTTCCAGAATCTGCAGGATCTCATTTCTGAAGTGGATGGTGAGGCTTATAAAGAGAAAATGTCAGACTTCACAGGTGAGGAGCACCAGGAGGCAGGTGAGAGCTTTGCAGATTATCCCTCAGACTTTTCTTCTGGTGAATATGGCAGAAATCCTGTTAACGTACAGGGCGCCTCGCCTTGTCCAAGGGAGGAAGAATGCCTGGAAAAAGCCGTGACTGAAACCCTATTGACCCACACGTCTGAGGAGGCTGATTATGAAAAGGAGGAAGAGTTCTTGTTCAGCAGAGACATAGAGATGAATGCTGATAAGATGATGAGCCTGGATGAGGCACCTGGAGAAGAAGATGAGAGGAAATCAGAGAATTTGTTGAGTGTGACATGCTTTGATAATGAAGAGGAGACAAGCAAGAGTGACTCCTACAGCTCTAGTGAAGATGAAGAGCCACTGAGAAGATCCAGTGATATATTTTCAATTCAGTCAAGAACCCAAGATCTTGAAGACGACAGAAAACTGGAGAACATTAAGTTTCATGATGACAGCACTATCAGACATGACAGATATGAACTAGCTGACTTCCTCAGGTCAGAGTTAGATGTGTTAGAAAACAACACCTTTCTGTCAGAATACCTCCTAACTACAGATGACACAGAGGAGACAGGGTCACCTCCTTCAGACAAAAATCAGTGTCCAGAGGAAGTTGCTAACAGCTACTCTGTGGTGCAGAGAGAAGACACAAAAACATCAAGTCCATTCATCCAAGGATCCATCGACGACAGCTTCTTCTTCAACAATGAACCCGAAAACTTCACACAAAATGGACAGGAGGAGGAGGAGGAGGAGGAGGAGGATGAATACGAAGAGAGGAGGAGCTTTGAACAGATGAAGCAGAGAATAGAAGCTTTCCAAAGGTTTTACGACAGCAGCGATGACGAGAACGGGCCAGGTCAGTGTTTTCAGGACACAAACAAAATGAGATCCTTGAACTTTCATCGTGTAATCCACAACTTATCGGTTTCCAAATGCTCATGTTTTCAGAGAGGCAGATAAAAGTTCAGTTTTGTGCAGACCTCTTATCTCAAGTTAATTATTATGACACTGACAGGTAGGTAAAATTAACCTTCAATGTTAAAACAAACTGTGAATCACAGCCTGACAGATCGAACATCAGCTTTTGCTTGACTTTTGTTTCTCACCAGTGACAGAAAGTCCCTCAGCAGCTCCTCAGGCATGGAGGAGGACCCGAGCTCTGCAGAACAATCTGATGTAAGAAGATTTTAATTCGCACACAGGGCACACCACAAAAGCACAGATACATACAACGCCTTGCAGAATCATTCATCGCCCTTGAACTTTTTAATATGTTCTATTATTAACTTACAACCACAAATTTTACAACAACGCATTTAAGGGATTTTTTTCATGCTATGAGGATGCTTTTCTTCAGCCGGGACTGGGAAGCTGGTCGGAGTTCATGGGAAAATAGATGAAACTAAATACAGGAGAAACCTGGAACCTGTAAGCAAAAGACTTAAGACTTCAACCCTAAACATACAGCCTGAGCTGCAATGGGAAGGTTTGGATCAAATATATGCAAGTGTTATAGCGGCCCAGTAAAAATTTAGATTCTAGTCAATTGAGAAACAGAGGCAAGACTTGGGGGGCTTGTCAGACTTGTATTTGTAAAATGTTTTTAAAAACTTCACAATTATACTAATAAGCTCAACATACTTACAACATCCACTTTACATGACAAAGGTATAACTAGAGTGATTTTTCTGTACCTAGGAACCAAGGGAGCCTGAAGAGGATCTGAACATAAAACCTGTGTATGAGCCTACAATTGTTCAACAGCATCAGATCCCGGCAGACATCATCAACACACAAACCTGCACAGAAACACCCAAGGTGTGCATGCAATCACAGGTCTTACCTAAAGGGTCTCTTTTCAAGGTTATGCTCTAAGTCACTGTTCTGTCCTTTGTCCTCACAGTCTCTCAGCACACTGGGGCTGATTGTGACGCTGGGTGCGCTGACGGCGACTGGACTGCTGATGTTCTGCCTGACTACAGACCAACCCGAGTGGCTCAGACAGTTTCTCTTTTTTTAGAGCTGCAGCTCATTTTGGTTTTGGCATTTTACTTTTATTGTCGTAATTGAAGAAAAAACTGTTTTACGAAGAATGAAAGAAGAGATCTGTACATATACGCATTCTTACACTTAATACAACTTTTGTTTAAGATGGTGATAGGGATCTTTAGAAATATATAAATGTAAAAGGCAACTAAAAAGTCACAAGATTGAACTATAAAATACTCCTACATGTTACTGCCATGATCCCCTGTAATAAAGGTTTTATCTTGATTACTCCTGATAAGTTTGTATAAATTTATGAAAAATCTTTTTAATGAATTGTATGGTGATAATTCTGTAAATTACATTTTACACTACAAACTAAATTTATGAATTGCATTTTCCAAACAGAACATTTTAACCCAAGTGCACATTAAATTCAGAAGCATAAAACAAACATCTTCTTCTCTTAGACTGTATTAAAATATAAATGTTCTTGAAATTATACAGAGTTTCTGCAAAATGTGCAACTACTACTGTTGACAAGCAACTTTTGACAGATTTTCACATACAGTTAAGCCCAAGTAGGTCATTTACACGCCAAAATTATTTATACGCCTGGCAGATTTAGGTGTGTAGTGTTTCTTTAGACTGGAAGTAATATTAATGTTTTGGAGTGGCCCAGCCACAGAGCAGACTTGGATCCAATGGAGAATCTTTGGAGGGGACTAAAGATTAGGGTGATGGCAAAGAAGCCTTTCAACCTCAAAGACTTGGAGCTCATCACCAATATAAGTCATCAAAATACCAGTGGAAACATGCAAGAAGCAACCCATCATCTATATAGGAAAGGTTTGATTGCCGTAATAGTTAATAAAGATGTTTCCACTGATTTGTTTTTACGGTACAAATAATTTTAATACAATGTTAATAAAAACTGATTTGGTTTGTGAAAAAAATGTGATTTTACCTTTTTAAGATGTCTGTTTCGTTTCCTCTCAGAAACAAACTTTTTGGTTGAATAAAGGTAATGTTGAAACTAAATCTGCTAGGAGTTTGAATAAATTCAGGCTTAACTGTAGATGCTGGACCATTTGACTTGAATGCGTGTTTGAATTTAAGTTGCTTTACGCCTTGTGTGATGTCATCAAAGGTATGTGATTGTGGAAGCTTGTTTTTAGGAGGGTAAATTTTATCCTGAAAAACCAACTATTTTAAACAAAAGTGACATGTTATTCTGTAGGTGACAAACTGTACCTAAAGTCAGATGGATTTTTACAGAAAAGTCCCATTCATAATTTACAGATGATACTGTATTCATGGCCTTTCGGTCTATGGTTTTACCATAAGAGGTTAAAATATATAAAATTCATACTTGCCTGTTAGTGGCGCTGCGTCGGTAAGAGATTGAAAACAACGAATCAAGGTGAAACGGAAGTTGTGCGTAATTTGACGGAGAGTGCGCTTGTTTTAACTCTAAGATCAACTCTGAAAGGGCGGGGTTAGAGCTCTGAACGTCACCGTGCATCACCGCGGACAGCCGCTATTAAAATCGAGCTTCTATGTGTAGGAGGAGTCAATTCGGTTTTCTTTTTGTTGGAACAGAAACTATATCTTTACCAAAGACAGAACCTGGACAAAATAGGTTGAAATGGCTTCACTGAGTAGCAAGTCTGTGCAGGAAATCAGCGATCTGCTGGACGAATACGGGATCAAACATGGACCTGTGGTCGGTGAGTGGATCACCGTCACAGGCCCCCTGTCCGTCCGTCGGTGTGAAGTTTCTACCTGTAAAGGCTCTGCTGTAATGTTTAGCATGTTAATTATTCCTGATGATGGTCTGTATGTCCTCTTTGTTTACACTCAGAGACTACCAGGAATCTGTATGTGAAGAAGCTGAAGGAAGCCATGACCAAGGGGAAAAAAGCTAAACCATCGTCTGATAAAACCTTCTACAGAGAGGAGGGTAAACAGCCATTTATACACTGCAGTCATAAAGACTCATCTGAAGTTTTATAAATACCTTCAGTTCATAAGGTTCAAGTAGAGTAAAGGAATAGTCTTCTAACAGGTTTTCCTTGGTACCTTTTAGGGTTAAACAACAGCCTTCACGGTTTTCTAGTGTGCCATATTTATAAATGTTGATCTGTAGGGTTTTTCTATGGCTGATTCCCCGAGTTCTCTCCCAGTAGGACGTCCCACAATAAAATGGAAAACTTTATTGTCAGTCCCAGATGGTGACAAGACAACAGGGCTCCAACAACAGGATTCCTGCTCCTAAAACACTAAAACGCTTCAAGACACGCATAAAAAGCACATTAAAGGATATGAAAGGGGACCATTAAAAGTGTGTAAAAGTAGTGCTGATATTTTCAAATGTTCAAGGTGAATATTGTAAAGGGAATAAATGACTTTTTGTAAATGGCTTACAGGGCCAGAGTGACTTTAAACCCATGTCGATTTTAGGCTTTAAAATGTCCTAAATATGCTCAGAGTTTCATCACCAGGTCTTAAATTGTATTTAGTTACATACGCTTGTTTATTCATTACTTAAATTTCTGTTCCCAAAAGTGGCTTATTTAGCATTTAAGCAAAGTTATCACAACATATCAGAGCCAAAAATAAGTTTTTATACTAGTATAACAAAATAACTTCATGAAGTGTAATATTTAATAACCAAGTGGAGCGCATTCATGCTCTGCACACCAATAATTTATATAATATGACAGAAGACAAAGAAAGAGATAAATGTGGGCTACCTGCAGCTTATATCATCATCACAAAATCCAACAATTTCATCTCAATGAAATTGTTTTCTTAAAATCGTGCAGCCCTAGCATGTTGGATCTGTGAAATGATCTAAATGCTTGAAATCCAGGTGGCATCCATTTAAAAGCAGGGAAAATATAGTTTATAAACTACACTTTTTATGATTTTTTTTTGTTTATGAAATGTTTTATGTTAAAAATTACTGCTTTTAGTCACAAGTGACTCCGTTGTAAGTTAACCCATTAAGAAATAAAATTACTTTTAGAATTGCAAATTCTTACCGATAGGATTTATGTCTTTCCTAATTTGTTAATAGCATTTTATAAGGTATTAGCTGCTGGTCCTGACATACTATAAAATGTTGCATGTGATAAATATAATGTAGATAATTAGGGCTGAAATAACTAATCAGATTAATTGTGATTACTTGTTTATTGAAATAATCTTCAGCTAATTTAGTAATCAAATGATCGTTAACTAGTGTACACAGACTCTAAAGCATGCCATTTGCTCAAAGAACAACCCACTGAGAGCAGTAATCCGTCCAAAATTGTACAAAAAATAGATCCGTATCCACAAGACAATCAATAATTGGAGCCGTATAGATAATAAATGCATACATTGTAAAATGCAGCAATGCATTAACAATTTATTTTTTTTACCAAGGTTGACAAATTATAAGTCAGATGATGTAAAACAAAAAGTTTTGACAGTTTGAATCTTTAGAAATTAGCTAAATAAGTGGGTTATTTTTTTTGTGTTTCTTTGGCAGCAGTTCTTGAACTCAGCTCAACTCTGCTACTTCTGGACAGGATATTTGCAGGAATGTGAGTTATTGACATGCAGATACGTAATATTTAACGTGATGTTTCTGTTTTCATACAGAGGAGGAAGTCACTTATGTTTACACGACACCAGTAAGTAACCCCCACCACACCTTACTCAGAAAGTTAGGTCTCGATGCTACAAAGTGTGCTCCAAGTTTCTGTGACCTTTACTCATCTTTTGTTCTCACTACTGTCAAAACTCAAATATTTGTCTCAACTAAAAGTCATCAGTACAATTTTTCTTTTATTTGGAAAATCTAAGCCAAGCACCCTGAGCAACAGCTCTGTATGTGACGTAACAGCTAAAACTGCTGCTTATAGTGTAGATGAGCTGTTTTCACATCAACACTTATTGTCTCTGTTTCCCATCTTCTTTCAGACCAGAAGTGAGATCTCTGGAGACAAGTAAGTTTCATGTTTTATTTCCTAAACTCTATTTATTTAACTAAAAGGGGGTTAGCAATTACCGACCACTCTCTCTTGTTGCTATAGTCGGGCTTATATGAGATCCAGACCAGGATGGACTGAGAGGGAATATGAACATGAGTAAGTTTTAATTAGCAGTTCTTGAAAGTAAAAGAATATAACAAAATAAATATTTTACATATACGCACTTTTCTGACTGTCTGCAGGACTTCCTACTCGAGCTACTCAAAGCCAAGGCCTGAATACAGAGGAAGGGATTTGGTTGATGAGTAAGTATGTTTGTTTGTTCAAAATATTGTTTATTTTTTTCCGTCTGGAAACCTCAGTTACGTTCTTTCGATACTTTAACAATTATTATGAAGATGATAAAAAAGAAATCTGATTTATCTTTTAAGGAAAGTCCAAAGTCATTCTATGTTCTTACGTTACTACATTTATTAGTCAGTTTTAAGAACAGCTCTACAGATAGTCTTTAGGTTCTTTTGCCATTAGAAACACTATGTTTTTGTCCCTAAGGACATACCTGACATGTTTCAATGAAAAACTTTGCAGTTGACCACTGCAAACGTGATTATTGACACATCATGTACCATTTACTGACTCCTCTGATGAAGACGGTCGTTTTCCGTTGAAACATGTCAGGTATGTCCTTAGGGACAGAAACATTGTGTGTCTAATAGCAAAAGAACCTAAAGACTATATTGTAAATGAACTTGAGATAAAAAGCATTACAGATATTTTTCTAACTTGGCACCTGTGAGCCGTCATTATTTCTTTATATTAAAAGCAGAGGCGATGTCACACTGTGTGTGTGAGTAGGTCTCTCCTAAACATCTTCTATTAGAGCTTTTTGCAGCTAGTATTACTGACAGCAGTCTCCATGTGTGCATCCTAGAGGATGTACCGTATTACCTTAGGCTGGAGATTTTCAAACAGCAGCTGAGCTAACTAAATCTAGCGGGTTTCATGACCAGGATTCCTTCTCATTTTTCATTGGAAAACAATTTTTTACTTTTCCAGACTTACATTTCTAGATTGTTTCTGTATTTTTAAATAAAAATTCTGGATATTTGAGGTTAAAGCATTAACTTTAATCTGCTTGAATGGTAGTTAAGTCCTATTCTCTATAGGCAAGGCAAGTTTATTAGTATAGCACATTTCAGCAACAAGACAATTCAAAGTGCTTTTTCTGGCGACAAAAACATTTTTAAAATGTACATTGCAGTGGCATGATAAATGAAAGTAAAGAAAGTTAGACTACAGATTGAAATTAATGACCTCAACATTTTAGTCCTTTAAAACTTGTCCATGGACCAAGAGTCAGAGCCTTTTTGGCGCTCTGTAACCTTCCCACTAACTACTGTTAGTCTATAACTCTAGGAAATAAGTGACCTAGACTAACCGCATATTCTTTAAAACATAGTTTGTAAATTTTGTCTTTATTCCTACGGTAGAAATTCCCCAAAATATCAGTTTTAGTTCTTTGTTTGATATTTTGTTTTCAAACTAAATTTCAGGTTGTCTAGAAACCAGAGTGGTCGTAAAATCTCATTTTGTGGATTTTTGCATTTAGTCAGTGAGTGAAAAAACAGAAAAATGGTTAAGACCAACATGTGAGGTGGCAAATAAGAAACATTAGCACATGTGAATTCAATTGCAATCTAACAGTCATGTCTGTTTCAAACTCTGGAGGTACAAGTCAGTATGTGACAAATGATCAGCTGTAGTCTGACTTGTATGACTTGTTGTTTTAGGCCCTACATGTACGACACACCGTCCACCTACAAGAACTCCTACTCAAAGATAACAGCCATGAAGTCGGAACAACAGGTACCAAAGGCCCAGAAGTCGTCCCGCCTGGTCCCTCTGTGGCTTCAGTTGGTCTTCTTCCTGGCTCTGGCAGCCTTCCTCTACTTGGTCTTCTCCAATATGGAGATAAACGAGTCTATCAAAGGGATAATGTGATTTTATCTTTCTTGATTTGATGTCGAGGGATGGTATACTTTATTTGACTTTCATATTTGGTGGATGTATCTTGGGGAATTTTAGACCTTGTTGAAATTGGTTGATGCAATACGTGCTTTTTATTTTCTTTTTTTAAAGCTAAAGTTTGTTTGCACCTACCTGCAGTCATGGTTGAAAAACAATGTACACCCTCTGAATTCTGTCTTTTTACCGTATAAATGAGCTGGTCTTTAACAGCTCAAATCTAACCCTAGGAGTAGAAATCCACATCCCCACCAGACTCCCCTGTGTTATTGTTCTTCAGATTTAAAAGGAGTGTCCTTTCAACTTTTGCATGACTGTACAGGTAAGGGTAAAATACATTCTTGCTCACAAAGTTTCACTACACACCTCTAAGCCAAAATGCAGAACGAACCAAACAATTTGTCGTATGTATATAAGAGCTCTCCATTTATCACCCAATCGCAGGGTTGCCTGATCCTCTAAGTTTCCTGCTGCTGTTTTGACGATGATTTTGGTCTAAAAGTATTGCAGAGCAAAGATCAATTTTTACCAATGTTGAGGATTTGTGGAAAATAGGACAATATTATTGGGTTGTTGAAAGGTCGTAGTTTTGTGATCCAAATTGTAATATCAGTCCTTTCCTGTTTTTAAAATAATCGCAGTTTTGTCCTGAAATTAAAAGCATTACATCTTTTGAACAACCTCTGAAGTTCCTGGTGAATGTCTGCATGGTGAAATGTTGGGCAGTCAAGATTTACACAAACCTCAGAGTTTGGGTTTCCTGTACAGAATTTGAATCCGTTAACTCATTTGTCGGTGCAGCTCAATTTAATAGTTGTTTTTTTCCTGACAATAACTTTTTATGCTTATTTCGGACAGACTTTTAAATTCGAGTGCCCCTGCCTTTTAATATCAGTCCTGATAAAACTGTAAATTGCATTTGATGTTAAATACATAGTTTAACGTAAAAATCTAAAATATTGCTCAAGGCAAGCTTTGATGCTTAGTTTATGCTTTGCCCAGAGGTGCAGCATTTTTGTACTACATTATCCACATATTGAGAGTTTGTAATTTGTTTTGTACCTGGTTTTCATAATTAAATATAATAAAGAGCTTGTATATGTAAGCATTTCGTGTTTCAAGTCTTTATTCAGGAAACAAAGTGTCATCATGGTAAATAACGCATACAAAAACAAATGAACCACATACTGCAAGGTTTCTATAAAGCCTCATTTTGTAGTTTGCTCTAAAGAAAGGTACCATCAGCAACATGTTTAGATTGTCTAACAGTCAGCACACAAAACTACAGCATCTATTTACAAAATGAAGTGCATCGTTGAAAAAAACTAGATGAAAATGCATAGTGTTAATCTTAAAATGCATCACATCTTATAATCCTTTAAGGATCATTGTTCTGAGGGCAAGCATCTAATTATTAGCTGGTAGAAGAGGTTTGAACTCCGTCTAGAAACATAAACATGAACTCGTTTCACAGCTTCCCCAGTATAAGGTTTAGTGTCTGGTTTCTGGTTCTGTTCGTCTGAGATGGTGACAGCAGCCAGGCCTGAGCAACATATCTAACATGTACAACTGTTGCTCCAATGTGGCTGTCAGCTTGCATGTTATAACAATATAGGTTTGAATATCAATGATATCCATTGTTTTCAGGTATGAATAAAAACCCAGTACAGCCTCATACTGTATCGTACGACGGAGTATTAGAGCCACGCTAAGAGCATTGTTTGTTTTAAATTATGAGAATAAAGTCGTAACATTAGGAGAAAAATTTAATAGCTCAATTTCCATAAAACAAGCAATTTCTTCCAAGTCGGTGTGGTTCTTTCTATGAAACAAGACAGTCATATGCAGAATTGTCTAGTCCTGATACTAATACTTTGATGATATGCTAAAAGAATAAGAATGTCCTTATTTGTGAAACAGATACTAAAGTCTAACTTCACAAGATGCTCAACAGTCCTCATTGTAACACTTGGAAGCCTGTGCTTTTAGTAAGAGCGGTTAATTAAAATTCCGACTTTATTCTCAGAATTTCCAAAAAATGTAAAAAGATTTTCTTAGCCTGGCCCTAATACTCCGTCTTATCGTCATGGAAGTGCTGAATAAAAGTCGGTCTCGTCCAGTCTGTAGTAAACTGGTTCCAGTAGTCACCAGTAGGTGGCGGCTTCTGTTCCATCCACATCTTCTGCCGTTCGGATGTGCTTGGAGACGGTTCGAGTCCTCCTTGATGTCCACACATTTAAATCTGATTAAAAGGAGGACAGAAAACTAATATTAATCTGATTGGCACAATAAGGGTAAAAACATGTAACTATTCACATCTATTGAGCTATTCCACTTTTGGTCCTGTAACCACAAACTGCAATGTGTTTTGGTACAATTTTAGGGAACAGACTGAAATACAGTAGTTCCTCATTTCTTAAGTAGAACAAATGATACATAGTTTGACATCGTTTACGATATAAAAGTGCAGATTGTGTTTGTATTTAGCCCTGTTGAATCAATACTTTCTAGAATCACCTTTTGCTGAAATTACAGCTGTAGTTTTGGGTTATGATTCCACCAGCTTTGCACATCTACAGACTGACATTTTTACAAGTTCTTCTTTGCAAACTAGCTGAAGATCAGCCTGGAATTAGAGCCTGGACTTTGACTGGGCCATTCCAACACATGAATATGTTTTGATCAAAACCATCCTATTCCTGGTTAGTATGTTTATGGCCATTCTCCTACTAGAAGGCTAACCACCTCCTTAGTCTTAAGTCTAGTTGACTCAAACCGGTTTTCCTCCAGGAATTCCATATCTGCTCCAGATATCTTACCATAAACTAAGACCCACTTAGATAAAAGGTCTCATCTGACCAGAACACATTCTTTTACGTTTGTTGGGTCCCATCCATGGCTTGTGGCAAACTGAAAACAGCACTTTTCATTGCTTTCTCTTGGCCATTCTATCATAAGGGATATATCTGTGGACTCCATGATGAGTAGTGATGTGTAGTCCATCTCCAGAGTTACCAAGGGCTTCTTGACGGAGTCTCTGATCAATGCTCTCCTTGCCCAGCCTGTTGGTTTAGGTGGACAGTCATGTTTTGGTGGGTTTGTGGTTGGACCATACTCTTCCCATTTCATTTCCAAATGATGAATGGACTTCTTTGTAAGATGTTCAATGGTTGGGAAATAACCTAACCCTCCTTTAAATGTCTCCACAACTTTCTCTCTGACCTGTCTGCAGTCTTACTTGATCTTCGTGATGCTGTTTGTTCTCTAACGGTCTCTACCAAACCTCTGAGGCCTTCACAGAACAGCTGGATTTACACTGAGATTAAATTAGACACAGGTGGACTGTATTTACTGATTAGGAGACTACTGAAGCCAAGTGGCTGTGCTTTATTTTTTTTTTTTTTTTTTTAGGTGTATATTTTTATTTGCTGCTCCACATCACATTTTCCAGTTTACAATTATGTATTACTTTGACTTAAAATCCCGATAAAATAAATTAAAGTTTGTGATTGTTAGGTTCAGGTTTGAATACTTTTGCAGTCCACAGTATATAAATATCGACTAGTTTGCCTCCATTAAATTAAAGTGATATTTCCATAGTTTTTGGTCCTTTCTTAACACAATGCCAATTAAAATCTAAGTAAAACCAGATCTGTGACGTTATGACTATAAATAAATATAGCATATATTTTTCCTCTTCAGTAGAAGTATGAATAAATCAGTACTAGATCCACCGGTTGCCTTTGAAACTGTCAAGTTAAGATGCAGTAATGCAGCGGGCAACAAAACTGAGAAACGTCAATCTACTGCCCACACTACATTCACAGGTCAGTACCAAAATGGAAATGCTCCTTAAGCAGCATAATCAAACAGGTCAAGGGTCACACTGAAGGACTACCCCCTATAGTCAGATCCACCTTGCTGGTGGCCATCATTAGCAACACTTTACAGTCAGGCACTTTGTTTAATATGTGTTGGATTCAATTTTCACTAACATATTTCAATTTAAAATATGTTAGTAATACCAGGTATGAAAGACATTTAACTGAAACACAAAATCCAGACAATATAAAAAAAGTTTCCAAGACTTCCAACACTTCTAAACGTGCACTCCTGCACAAAAGTATCTGTTACCTGCAGACTTGATCATAGCTTGTTAACTGATAAGGCAACATAAGCGTTGTCCACACCTGCAAAGAGAAGAACACCCCGTTACTCTAAATGCACATACAGCAGGATTCCTAGATATTTTAAGTCTTGTGATGGAGCAATTAACTCACAGGTTCTGGTCTCCCGCTCCAATGCAGACGGCTTCTTCTCCTTGTTACACACCACCTTCGCCACAATAAAAATAATGATGACAGCTATGACAAAAGTCACCCCAGACACAAGCCAGCTGATCACCATGGGGCTCAGTAGTGGGTCAGGATCTGAAAATGGGAGAAGTCGTTTGTAAGTTTCATTCAGAACACTCAGATTCCCACCTTTACGTTCAACACAGCCTTACCTTTAATGGCTATAGGTAGAGGCTGGCTTTCTCTAGAGACAAACGTACGTCCGCCCAGCTGGACCCGATACAGGCAGTAATAGTATCCCTCGTTGGAGCTCTGGGCGTTAGGGAAGGTGAAAGTAACAGACTGGGAGACGGCTGGGAGGGACTGCCGGACCGTGCCGTTGGAACGGACCAGGCGGAGCTGGAAGGAAGCACCAGGGTACTGCCGAGGGGTGGAGCAAGTGATATTAAAACTCTCGCCTTTGATGACGGAGCCGGCTGGGGCCTCAGAGGACGTGTTGTACCAGTGATGGGGGGTCAAGAGGTCAACTGCCAATGAAAACAAAAAGAGAATGAGCTAAGTAAAACAGAAAGACAAATAAGGCACAAACTTTCTTAAAAACATATCAGTAGTTGGCTTTACAAACTGGTAAATATTCTCATGCAAACAGTGCATTGAAAACAGCACAACAAAATACAACACATCTTGTGAAAGTATTCATCCTTACAACCACAAAGATCAATGACTTAGCCTCCTAGGACTTAATGCTTTGTTTAAACCTCTCTACTGTAGTTCTGGCTGAACCTCTGCCCCAGCCTCAAGTCTTTAGAGGCCTCTGACGGGTTTTTATTTAACTCCATCTCTCTCCCTATCAACTCTGACCAGCCTCAGCATCGCTGCTGAAGAACAGCATCACCACAGCATGATGCTGCCACCTCCATGTTTCACATAAACAGGTTGTAATGTGGGTGATGTGTGGTGTTATATTGCTGCCACACAGCATTCTGCCTCCATTAAATGTTGGCCTCATGTTTGCTGTGTTCCATACATGGATTGCAGCAAACTGCTAATGGGCCTTTTTATGTCTTTCTGACTTGGTAGTCCTCTAATAAGACTAATTTTTAAAGTCCACAACTAGAAATTGTCCTGTTGACAGACGATCTGAGCTGTAGATCTTTTCAGCTCCCCCAGAATTACAACGAGGCTCTTGGATGCTTTTCTTATTGATAGTTTCTCATTGTGCAGTCTACCAGTTTACGTGGACAGTGTTAACCACGCATGCGAGTCATACTCCTTCCATTTATGAATGATGGGTCAATCTGAGATATTTAAAGCGTAGGAGATAGTTTTGCAACACAACCCCGGTTTAAACTTCTCCACAGCTTTATCCTCCATCTCTCTGGTGTGTTCCATGTTCTCCAACAAATCTCCCATGCCTTTTATACTGACATTAAACTGAACACAGTTGGATCTTATTTCCCAATTCTGTAATTTCAGAAGCAAGTAAATTTCACTGGTTTTATTTAGGGGTATCAGAATGAAAGCAGTTAATTAGAAATGCAAGTTTCTGGTCAGATTTTTATTTTTAAAAAACTCAGAAAAGCATGCATCACTTTGCTTTCATGTCAGAGTTCTATACTGCTTTGTCTATCATGTAATTTCCCTATTAAATACATTGAAGTTTGTGGCTTTAACATGTTAAAATGTGGAGAGCTTTCAAGCCAGTGTACAACGGTAAAAGCAAAGTGGCGAGGAAAGTATTTGTATAAGTAGGACAGAGATTAATACCTACCTACAGTAATATTAACAGGATGGCTGGGTGGAGATCTGATCGGGTGGGGAGGGAAACCGCCCCTTATGTTGTACCGGCAGCTGTAGCTGCCTTGCTGAAAAGTTTCTACATCAGACAAAACAAGGCTCACTCCAATCTGGGTCGGGTCAGCACTCTGTGTGACCAGCGGCGTATCGACTCCATGCTTGTACAGGTGAACGTTGCTGATGCGGTCACGTGGTTGAATGGTGCAGTAAAAATGAACAGACTCCCCAGCAGAGAACACAAAGTGAGGTGACAGCACTGAGAGCCTGGGCTCCATTAAAGTACCTGAGAGCAAAACAATGACATATTAAACAATTGAAACCAGGTGTTTACATATATTGTTTAAAATGACACATAAGATGTTTATTCCTCACTGTCTGACATTAAATCAGACTAAATGGTTCCTGTTTTAGGTCAGTTAGACTTCCCAACAAAAGTTTCTTTTAAATAAAACCTGACCCAACAGATACAAAGATATTAGTTACAAAGTGGCTTTAAGACAACAAAGTCAATTTTTGGAGAGGCCATCACAAAGTTCGCAGCGAGACAGAGAGCCTATAAGCCTGAACCGGTAACACCAGTTCTGTTAGCAGGAATGGTTAGCCACACGCTAAAAGACATTATGTAAACTTCTGAATTTGAAGAAAGTAAAAGAAATCCACTAAATTCACTCTCTCATGATTCTGGCGTTTTCCAAATAATAATCTTGGTCATCCTAACTGACCTAAAAACAGGAAAAGTTTAGTCTGACTTAATGTCATTCCATGGTTAGGAGTCTTCTCATCCAGTGTGTGTAAACATCTGGATTCAACTATAAATGTCCTAACTTTGAATTTTATTTTTTAAATGAACAATGAAAAAACTACAGTAGCCATGTCTTCTAATGTGTTTATACCTAATAAACTGCTCCCCTGAACTAAGCGACGATGTGTCGACCACAGAGCAAGGTCTCACCTGAGCATTTCACACCGGCATCATTCTGATGGGTGCAAAAAGAGTTCCTGTTAATGAAGACGTCACAGTGGATCAACCTGGATTCATGTCCTTTGCAATGGACGGAGCGCAAAGCAATCATTCCACTGCCCGGGCCAAATTCGGCGCCACGAGAAGCCGATTCAGCGAAGCCGCAACCCAGCTCAGAGCACACCACACTAGCTGCCCGCAAATCCCAGTCGTGGTCGCAGATAGTCCCCCACTTCTCGTGAAGGTTGACTTCGACTCTGCCGGAACAGTGGTG